>PVIW01010708.1:0-42332 GCA_004026585.1 Noctilio leporinus
GGGGAATGGGTGGGTGGGGAGGGGGACAGAGGGGAGCAAAAAGGGGATGGATGTAATACAACAACAATAAAATTTTAAAAATTAAAAAATACAGATAAAAAATAAATAAAAAACTATCAGTAAGAACCAGGAATAAATAAAGAATACAAATTCTGAATTGAAGAAGATAGTAGAAGGAATCAAAGACAGGCTAGAAGAAGCAGAGGATCAGATCAGCAAGCTGGAGGACAATGGAGAAAAATATTCTAGAAGTGCAAAAAAAAAAATGAAAAAAGATTAAAAGAAAAATGAAGAGATTCTAATAGAGCTGGAGGACAACATGAAACATAATACAATCTGTAACATAAGGATACCAGAAAGAAATGAACAAGAGCAAGAGATAGAAAACCTGTTTGAAAAAGTAGTGACAGGAAACTTTCCTAATTTATGGAGAGAAAAAGTCACGCAACTTCAGGAAGCATAGAGTCCCATGGAGATGAACCCAAAAGAGAACACTCCAAGATACATCATATTTAAATGGTAAATTTCAAAGACAAGCAGAGAATCCTAAAAGCAGCAAGAGAAAAACAGTTAATAACATACAAGGGGGCTGTAATAAGGTTATCAGCTAATTTCTCAACAGAAACACAACAAGCCAGAGGAAATAGCAAAAAAAAAATTCAGCAATGAAAAACAAAGACCTACAACCAAGACTACTCTATCCAGCAATGCTATCATTCAAAATAAAAAAAGTGAAATAAGAAGTTTCTCAGACAAAAGAAGGCTAAAAGAATACATCTCCACCAAAATAGCATTGCAAGAAATGCTAAAGGGTCTGCTTTAAAAACATGAGAAACAGACTGAAGAACCAGGATGGTGGAAAAGTAAATGGAGCTACACCAATCTTCTCCCAACACCAAATTGGAATTACAACTTAACTGGGGAGAAATCATCAGGAGTAACCAACAGAACACCAACTGGAGAGAAGCCTTACTACCACGGACACAACAGAAGGGGACGCTTCATCACAACGTGACCAGTAGAAAGTACAGAGACGTGAGAGGGCTGGCGGGGCTCCCGCAGATGGCAGCTGAAGGGATGAAGAAACATCTCAGCAGCTGGGGGTTCCACCTGAGAAGGGTGAACTCTAAACCCCTAACTGGGCTTCCCAGCCTACAGCAACAAAGCAGAGAGTAAAACAGCACACAGCTGTGAAAAGCAAAGAGCCACCAGGTTTACCCAGTTTGACAGAGACCAAGTTCTTAAAGGGAACACACATGAGAACACAGTGGCTCCCACCTACCCTGGGCTCCAGCAGAGAAAGGGCAGAGTGGACTAGAGATGCATGGGTAAAGTTTGGGTCAGTGGCTTTAGGGGGAGAGTTGAAGGAGCAGCCCATGAATACCAGTGTGGACCCATCCCCCATACAGCCAGCAGACCAGTTTTCTCCAAAGGGTGGGAGCCTGAGAGGGAAGCCGCAGCCCCACCCATAGAATTAATCTGCCCTACCCATCAGTGCCTAAACCAGACCTCAGACCACAGGTTGATTGGATTAACAATTGAATTCATCTGCCCCACCCAGAGGTGCCTAAAACTGACCACTGATCACAGACTGATTGAATTAACAACTAAAAAAGACAAAGACAGTGGATCTCTGGTAGTCTCCAACTGGCTGATTAGGCCCAGACTGGGACATGAGCTGACTTCACCAAGCACATATCCAGGAAATTAAAAAAAAAAAAAGCGCACCTCTATACCAGGGAAGGTCACACTACTAAGACAGGAAGTCAAAGAAGACCAATCCAAGAAGCAGAAACAAACAAGAGTCACCTAAAATGGGGGAGGGGGGAGAATGGGGAAACAAAGAAATAAACCCTCAGTGAAAGGAAAGGAAGAATCCCTAGGAAGAGTGCAAAATGAAATAGAGGCAAGCACACTATCAGACATGGAATTCAAAATAATGATGATAGAGAAGCTCAATGAGCTCAGCAAGTTCAAGGAAAACTACAAATTTCATAGGAACTATGAAGAATTTCAGAGGAACTACAAAGAACTCCAGAGAAGCTACAAGGAATTTACTGAGAACTACACCAGCATTGAAAAGGACATAGAAATCATCAGTAAGAGACAGGAGGAAATGAAGAATACTATTTCTGAATTGAAGAACACGGTAGAAGGAATTAAAATCAGGCTAGAGAAAGCAGAGGATTAGATAATCAAGCTGGAGGTCAATGTAGAAAAAATTCCCAGGCAGTGCAATAAGATAAAAAACTACTGAAAAAGAATAAAGGGGTTTTAAGAGAGCTGTAAGACAACATGAAACATAACAACATCCATATCATAGGGATACCAGAAGAAGAAGAGGAGCAAGTGATTAGAAAAAGTAATGACAG
This sequence comes from Noctilio leporinus, assembly GCA_004026585.1. Taxonomy (NCBI): domain Eukaryota; kingdom Metazoa; phylum Chordata; class Mammalia; order Chiroptera; family Noctilionidae; genus Noctilio; species Noctilio leporinus. The sequence continues at coordinate 2,373 of PVIW01010708.1, forward strand.
AAAACTTCCCTAACTTAAGGAGAGAAAAATCATGCAAGCTCAGGAAGCACAGAGGGTCCCAATGAATATGAACCCAAACAGACCCACTCCAACACACATCATAATTAAAATGACAATTTTAAAGACAAGGAGAGAATAATAAAAGAAGCAAGAGAGAAATAGCTAATAACATACCAAGGGGCTCCCATAAGGTTATCAACTGATTTCTCAACAGAAACACAAGCCACAAGGAGATGGCAAAAAAATGTTTCAAGCAGTGAAAAACAAAATCCTACAATCAAGAATAGTCTACCCAGCAAGGCTGTCATTCAAAACGGAAGGTGAAATAAGGAGGTTCCCAGACAAAAGAAGGCTAAAAGAATACATCTCCACCAAACCAGCATTGCAAGAAATGCTAATGGGTCTGCTTTAAGAAGATGAAGAAACAGAGAGACAGACAGGAACACAGGTACAAAGGAAAAAATAGATAATGAATAAGTACCTATCCATAATAACCTTAAAGGTAAATGGATTAAATGCACTAAATCAAAAGACATAGGATAGCTGAATGGATAAGAACCAACTTTAACTTATCAATGCTTTAAAGTGATCTTGTTATAAATAGATTTTACTAAGTAAGGTATTATTTTGCAATAACTTGCATTATTGCAAGTTAAGTTTTCTTAGATTGGAATTATTCCACAATATGGGAAAACCATGTTACTTGCAATCTCAGAAAACTCAAATGCAGTTAAGGAAGAAGAAAAAAGTAAGAAAATGTGGATGTATATCACATAGAAGACATGCTATCTTTCTTATTCACTATTATAAAATATGTGCTTATTTGAGGGTGTGTAATATATAGATTTTGTTAGCAATTTATGTTTTAAATAGCAACCAACTGGTCATTGGTCTGTTGTGAAATCAGTCAATCTTTAGGTTAGAAAAGATGCTGAGAATGAAGACCAATTTGGATGGAAGTTGCAAACTATATGATTTGTGTACATAAGCAATATGTATTCTCATATTAGCATGTAAATTAAATGAGATTTTTTCAAATATATTGTGGAAATATATATTACCAGTTATGAAGACCCCCAGACTTGAGATGCTTGGGAAAAGGAATTAATGCTATAGTAAACTTTATTATTGAAATGTGAACATACCTAAGCTCTACCTCAACAGGCTCTTAAGTAGTTCAGGGGTTAGTTTAGGACCATATAGGAAGTCAACCACACGTTCAAAAAATAGCTAGAGTACTATTCTACAAAATTATTTCAATTCTAGGAATTTTTATTTTTTACCTCAACTTAGTAGACATAATTTCTACTCTGGAGACCAGATGAGCACTGCAAATGCCATTATTTGTGAAGGCTTCAACTTGTAAAACACATGTAGAAAAATAAAACAGATGGTATTGAAAGAAGTAAGACCTGTGCACAGCCAAAAAAAAAAAAAAAATCAATCTATTATTGAAGATGGAAATCTCCAAAAAGAATAAGTTGTAGTTTTAGTAGCTTAAAATAAAGTTGAGTTGTATTATTGGAGGGAGAGGGTCTGACTCAAAAACCCAATTCATTTTTTACTATGGGCTTGGTACCGTCTCTAGGACAACTTTCACAAAAGTGAGTTCTGCAATACACCATTTCTGTGATATAGTTAACAAAAATAGCATTCCAGGGTAAAATAAGTATTAAAGAAGAAAAAATTACTTAATTTGCTACAACATATCTAAAATACTATTTAAAATGTAATAATTGTATGAACTGTTGTCATATTTTAAATATTTTGTATTAACTCTTCAAAATCCAGTATATACTTTAAATATGTGTAAAAATATGTATGTGTGTAAATGTATTTTTGCATGTGTTTGGTAATATTACAATTCTTTTACTTAAAAGAGTAATTCTTTAAACAAATGAATTAATGTTGGCATTTTGAAATAATAAAAAGACAACCTTATAATAATATGATTTGAGAAGCCAACAAAAGGCAATAATTAAATGGTGAATTGTCTGGATGTGAAGGAAATAAGAAGTACACATTGGTGGTTACAGAATAGACAGGGGGATGTTAAGAAGAATAAAGGAAATGGAGAAGCCAAAGAACATATATGCATGACACATGGACATGAACTAAGAAGGGCATTGCCAAAGGAAATGGGGTACTGGATGGAGGGGGACAAAGGGGAAAATTTGGACAACTGTAAAAGCAAATAAATAAAATATATCTAAGAGAAAAACAATTGAGAAACAGAGAGAAACACAGGTACAATGGAGAAAAATGTCACAAGTACTTGTCAATAATAACCTTAAATGTAGACAGGTTAAATGCACCAATCAAAAGACAGGGTAGATGAATTGATAAGAAAACCTGACCCACATATATGCTATCTACACGAGACCTACCTCAAAACAAAAGATTGACACAGACTGAAAGTGGAGGGAAGGAAAAATGTGTTTCAAGCAAATGGACGTAAAAAATAAAAGGCTGTGGTAGCAATACTAAGACAAAATAGATTTTACAACAGAGACAAAGAAGGACATTTTGTAATACTTAAGGCAACAACCCATCAAGAAGACATAACCCTTGTAAAGAAGATATGCACCCAACATAGGAGCACCCAAATATATAAGTAAAATGTTGGTGGACTACAATAAGGATATTCACAGGAACATACCCATAATAGGGGATTTTAACGCTCCATTATCAACAATGGGCAGATCTTCAAAGCAAAGAAACACCAAATATATTGTGACATCAATCAACAACCTAAATCAAATGCACTTAATTGATATATACAGAACTTTTCAACCCAAAGAAGCAAAATATGTGTTGCTTTCAAATGCACATGAAACATTCTCAAAAAATAGACCACATGGTAGGACACAAAAGGAGCCTCCACAAAGTCAAGAAAATTGAAATTATACCAAGCTTAGTCTCAGATCACAATGGCTTGAAAATAGAAAGGAACCTCAAGGAAAAAAAAACAAAAATTAAAATTCATGGAGATTGAATAACATGCCATTAAATAATGAATAGATTAATGATGAGATCAAGGAAGATACCAAAAAGTTTCCAGCAAAAATGAAAATGAACACACAATAGTCCAAAACCTATGGATCACAGTCAAGGCAGTTCTGAGAGGGAAGTTCATGGAGGTACAGACCTATCTAAAAAGGATAGAAGAATATCAAATAAACAACATATTCGTACAGCTACAAAAACTAGAGGTAAGATAACAAATAAAGCCTGAAGCAAGTAGAAAACCGGAAATAATCAAGATCAGAGAAAAATTAAATGACATTGAGACTAAAAGAACAATTCAAAGGATTGATAAATACAGGACTGGTTCTTTGAAAAGATAAACAAAGTTGGCAAACCTTCAACTAGACTCATCAAGATAAAAAGAGAAAAGACCCAAATAAGTCAGAAACAAGAGAGGAGAAATAACAACCAATACCAAGGAAATAAAAAGGATTATTATAAATTATTATAAGCAACTATATGACAAAAAATTTGACAACCTCAGTGAAATGGGCACATTTCTGGAAACAGATAATCTTCCAAAACTGAGTCAAGAAGAAGCTTTCAACCTGAGTAGACTGAAAACAACTAGTGAAATTAAAGCAGTAAAATAAAAAACTCTTGGCACAAACAGCCCCAGACCAAATGGCTACACAGACAAATAATCAAAGATGAGAAAAGACTCAAACTCTTTCTAAGAGGCCAGTATTATTCTGATCCTCAAATCAGGACAATACACATAAACAACAACAAAAAGAAAACTGTAGGCCAATAAGACTTCAGCCTGCAAACCCAAAGGTTGCTGGTTCAATTCCCAGCCAGGAAACATAACTAAGTTGCAAGCCAGATCTCCCAGCCAGGTCTGTAGCTGGAGGCAGGTGAAAGACAACCATAAATTGATTGCCTCTCTCCCTCTCTGCTTCAGTCCCTTACCCTCTCTCTAAAAATAATAAATATAATATTTAATAAAAAAGAAAAGCATAGGCTAATATTTCTGATGAATATAGATGCTAAAATCCTTAAATAAATATTGGCAAACCATGTCCAGCAATACATTAAAAAGGTCAATCATGATCAAGTAGGATTCATCACAGGAATGCAAGGATGGTTTAATATTTGCAAATCAATGTAATACAGCACATAAACAAAATGAAAGACAAAAACCATATGATCATATCAATAGATGCCAAAAAAGCATTTGATAAAGTACAGCACCATTTATTATTTTTTAAAAAGGCACAGCAAAGTGGGAATAGATGGGGCATACTTCAACATAATAATGGCTATATACTTAAGGCCAACATCACAGTCAATGGGCTAAACTAAATGCTTTTCCCTTAAGACAAGGGTTTCCACTCTTTCCACTTCTATTCAAAATAGTTTTGGAAGTTCTTGCTATAGCAACAAGACAAGAAAAAAGAATCAAAGGCATCCAAATTGGAAAGGAGATCATAAAACTCATTACTTGCAGATGACATGATAGTGTTCATAGAAAACTGTATAGATTACATCAAAAAAAAATCTTCAAACTATTATGGGAATTTGGAAAAATAGATGGATAGAAGGTCGATATCCAGATTGAAGGCATTTTTGTGCACCAACAATGAAACATCAGAGAAAGAAACTAGAAGAAAAATCCCATTCATTACAGCAACAAGAAAAGTAAAGTATTTAGGAATAAACTTCACCAAGGAGGTTAAAGACCTGAACTCAGAAAACTACAGAACACTGAAGAAAGAAATTAAGGAAGACACAAATAAATGGAAGCACACATTCATGGATGGGAAGAATTAACACCAATTAAAATGTCCTTGCTACACAAAGCAATTTATAAATTCAACATAATTCCTATTTAATTGACAATGACACATTTCACAGAATCTAGAACAAATACTTCAAATATTTATATGGAGCCAAAACCAACCCCAAATAACCACAGTAATCCTGAGAAAGAGCAAAGTAAAATGGATCAAAATACCTGATATCAAACCATCTCACAAGGCCGTTGTATCAAAAAAGTCTGATAAGGGCATAAGAATAGACATATAGATGAATGATACATAATAGAGAGCCCAGAAATCAACCCAGGTCTCTACGGTCAATTAATATTTGACAAATGGGGAAGGAGCATAAAATGGAATGAAAATAGCCTCTTCAGTAAGGGTTGTTAGAAGACCTGGAGAGGGATATGAAAAATAAATAAATAAAACTAGACCTGCAACTTGCACCATACACCAAAATAAACTCAAGATAGATAAAGGACTTAAACATAAGCTGTGCCACCATAAAAGTCCTAGAGAAAAGCATAGGCAGTAAAATTGCATATATCCTATGCTGCAATATATTTGCTGATATTTCTCCTAGGGCAAGGGAAATAAAAGAACAAATAAACACGTGGGACTATATCAGACTAAAATGTTTCTGCTCAGCTAAAGAAAACATCAGCAAAATGAAGAGAACCAACTGTATGGGAAAATATGTTTGCCAATGACACCTCAGGCATGGGTTTGATCTCCAAAATATGTAAAGAACTTATAAGACTCAACAGCAGGGTGACAGACAGCCTATTTTAAAAATGGGCAAGTGTCTGAACAGATACTTCTTTGAGGAGGACAAACAAAGGGAGTATAGGCATATGAAAGAATGTTCAACATCACTAGCCATCAGAGAGATGCAAATTAAAACCACAATGAGATATCATCTCACGCCTTTTGGAATGGCCATCATTTACAAATCAAATGAACAACAAGTGCTGGTGAGGATGTGTAGAAAATGGAACTCTAATGCCTTGTTGGTGGGAATGCAGACTGGTACAGCCACTTTAGACAACAGTTTGAAATTTTCTCAAAAAATTGAAAATAGAACTGTCTTCTGATCCAGTGACTCCACCACTAAGATTATACCCAAAGGACCCTGAAACACCAACTCAGGAGAACCTCTGCACCCCTATGTTCATAGCAGTGTTTTTTACAATAGCCAAGCACTAGAACAGTCTAAGTGCCCATCAATGGATGATTGGATCAAAAAACTTTGGTACATTTACACAATGGAATACTACACAGCAGAAAGAAAAAGGAACTTCTATCTTTTACAACAACATGGATGGAACTTGAGGGTATTATGCTTAGTGAAATAAGCCAGTCAGTGAAAGACAAATGCCATACGTTCTCACCCATTACATGACACTAATGGACAAAACACACAAGAAAACAGAATAGAACCAGAGGCACAAGATAGCTGCTACAGCTGTGGACATCACATTCACAACCAAAGGCAGGAGAAAGTGGGCAGGACAACACCAGCAGCATCTAATCACCTATCAGACTTCTACTTCCCAATTCTCCTTTTGGTTTTCAGGTGTTTTGCCAGAAGTAGGTCTCATAGCAACCCCTATGAAAGCCAGAAAGATAAAATTGTTATTCTTGATTTGGACCAATTTTGATTTCTCTTTTTAGGGCTAGGTCATAATACCACCCAGAACAAAATCAGAGTACTTGCAGTAAGGCAGACAGGAGGAAAGGATAGCACATAGACAACTAAACATAGAACTTCAGTGTCAAAACAAATAAACCTAAATCCTTTGGACCAGGGACTAAAAGAACAAGTGGTGTGAGCTATATCATAGGCATTCACAGGAAGTCGTGATACTTTCTTTCAGGTAGTCACTAAGAAATTCATTCAGTACCAAAGGGAGGCAACAAGTGGTGTAGCCAAATAAACTATTTTGAAATAGCTGCTGAGTAATGAGAAGCAAGGATCAAGAAATAGGAAGTCCTAATGTTATGCATTGGCATTAATAAATAAGATAGATTAAAGAGTTTAAAGAAATAAAAGCAAAGGTGTATTAATCAGCTCTAGCTACCATAAGAAACTACTGGGTGGTATAAACAATAGAAATTTATTTGTCACACTTCTGCAGGCTGGAAGTCCAAAATCAAAGTAATGGTTCTTAATGAAGGCTCTTTCCCTGGAAGGAAAACAGCTGTCTTCTCAATGTGTCCGCACATGGCAGAGAGTGGGGGTGAACTCTGGTTCTCTTTTCTCAAAAGGGCACCAGCTCTACTGGTTTAGGGCCCCACCATTATGACCTCATTTAATCTTTATCAGGCTGTCTTTAAATATAGTCACATTGGCAGTTAGGGCTTCAAGCATATGAATTTGGAAAGGGACACAAATATTTGGTCCATAGCAGAATAAATAATGAGGATACATTCCATTTCAAATAAACATGGGATGTGAGGGCAATCTGGCTGCGACATCTGTCACCCCATTGATTGCCAGGGTTGATTCGGCTGTTCTGGCTGGCTAGGTGGGTGTCCCCTTCCTCCCTTACCGATCCATGTGTGTCCCTCCCGAAGCTGCGCGCTCGGTCAAAGAGGACAAGAGGACGACCTTCCCAACTAGAGGAGAGGACCGGTCTTCGGTCAAGGGTATACAAGTAGCTGCACTCCCCTGCTAGAACCTCCAAACAAGCTCTCAAATAAACATGGTCATGGATATCAGGATATTTCTTCAAACCAAATGTCAAATTATGTTGGGAAAAAACCATGACAGCAGCACCTTGATGGAATAAACCCAAAGTTTCTGCTTCCCTGCTAGAGTCAACAAGCCCAGTTTGAGAGATGATCCCACTTATTGCAGATACTCAGAATGCTCACCTCTGCATTAACCACTCTGCTATATACAGTACCATAGCAGAGCTCCTAATAGGTGCCTGAACAGATGTATTGTTTACAAACAAAATACATTGGCTGGCATATAGCAGCTGTGATTAAGTTAATGGCTAAGTGCTGTTTTAGGATGGCAAATATCTGAAACCCACATATCTTACATGCTATTATTTGGTTCAGTAAATGTTTAACAGCTGGTAGAAATCTGCTCGAACATTGTAATTAAAATACATACTTTTAGAATGTACCAGGCATTTCCAGCAACTAAGATTCTTTCTTCTCGCTTATGCAGGGGAGACAGATGTGCTGTTCTGTGGCAAAGCCTACAGAGGTCAATCCTCTGTGCTTCATAGGCCATAGTTTACATTCCATACAATGAAAAATATATAAGTTCCCCCTCATTAAGGCCTCATGAGAAAAACATGGACACAGTTATCTGCAACAGGCTTTAAGACTCTTCTAGGCCACAGGTGTTCAAAGTCCCTTTAGCAGCAGAACCCTGTTTCCAGGTGAATATTTTACAAAGCCCCAGTTAATTAGAAGAGATAAAGGCAGTGATTTTTGCCTAAAACACAGATGTAGGAGATTCTCTTAGCCCTCCAGGAGGCTCTAATTGCCATAGTTATGCCCTAGATCTCAAAAGGGTCTGATTTGCAGAGTAATTCTCTACTCTTTTTTTTGAGACTTTTTTGAGATTCCTATGGCTCCTCCCTCTTACATTTTTGGGAAACAGAATCAGGCCCTTCCTGTCAATCTTCAGAATCAGGACACTCAAAAGAAAGATTAAGCAAATAGAGTTAAAATATTTCCCATCACATCTTCTCTGAAATGAGTTGTGAGCTCTGTGTGCAAAAATGATTGAAGGGAAAAGTAGAGTCCATCTCTCCCAGGAAGGAGATGACTATTAAAAATATAAGTAAGTAAAGAACCAAGATGTCGAAGGAGTAGGTGGAGCTATACCAATAAGCTCCCAGGACCAACCTGGAATTATAACTGAATTTGGAAGAAATCATCCAGAATAACCAACAAAACACCATCTGGAGAGACTTATAACCACAGACAGAACAGAAGAGGCTGCTTCATCACATGACTGGTAGAAACTATGGACACGAGAGGTCTAGCTGGGCTCCTACCAGTAGCAGCTGATGGGATAAAGAAACATCTCAGCAGCCAGGGTTCCCCTGAGAAAGGTGGGTCCTAAACCCCCAGCTGGGCTTCCCAGCCTACAGCAACAAAACTGAGAGTAAAACAGCATCCAGCTGTGAAAAGCAAAAAGCTACCAGGTTTAGTCACCTTGAAAGAGACCGCTAAAGTTATTAAAGGGGCCATATAAGAAAATACATTGACACCCACTTACCTTCATCTCCAGCAAAGAAAGGGCAGAGTGGACTAGAGACACTGAATAAGAGTTTGGGGTGGAGGCTTTGAGGAGAGAAATGAGGGAGCAGTGGAAGAGGTACCAGTGCTGACCCATCCTTCATACAGCAGGCAGATGACATGGTAGTGGATATATAAAACCAGGTAGACTCCACCAAAAAACTACTTACCCTAATTGGCAAATTTAGCAAAATAGCTGTAGGTAAAGTCAGTATCCAGAAATCAATGACATTGTTGTATACCAACAATGAAACAACAGAGCTAGAAGTTAGAAAAAATCCCATTTATTATAGCAATAAGATAAATAAAGTACTTAGAAATAAACTTAACAAAGAGGGTAAAAGACCTGTACTCGAAAAACTACAGAACACTGGAGAAAGAAATTAAGAAAGATACACGTAAGTGGAAGTATATACCATGTTCATGAATGGCAAGAATTAACATCATTAAAATGTCACTACTATCCAAACAATTGAAAGATTCAATGCACTCCCTATTAAAACACCAATGACATGTTTCACAGATCTAGAAAAAATACTTCAAATATATATATGGAGCCAAAAGTGACCACAAATAGCCACAGCAATCTTGAGAAAGAAGAACAAAGTAGGAGGAATCACAATATGAGATGTCAAACTGTACTACAAGGCCACTATAATCAAAACAATGTGGTATTGGCATAAGAATAAACATATAGATCAATGGAACACAATAGAGAGCCCAGAAATAAACCCAGGATTCTATGGTCAATTAATATTTGACAAAGGGGGAAGGAACATAAAATGGAGTGCAAATAGCCTCTTCAATAAGTGGTGGTGAGAGAATTGAATAGGGACATGCAAAAAGTAAAGCTAGACTACCAAATTATACCATACACTAGAATAAATTCTAGATGGATAAAGGACTTAAACATGAATCATGACACCATAAAAGTCCTAGAGGAAAGCATGACAGTAAAATTAAAGATATCTCACTCAGGAACATTTTCACCAATACTTTTCCAAGGACAAGGGAAATAAAGGAACAAATAAACAAGTAGGACTACATCAAACTAAAAAGTTTCTGCTCAGCTAAAGAAAACATCAGCAAAATTAAAGGAGAACCAACTGTATGGGAAAACATATTTGTCAATGATACCTTGGACAAGAGTTTGGTCTCCAAAATATATAAAGAACTTGTAGGACTCAACACCAAAGAGACAGATAACTCAATTAAAACCTGGACAAAGGACCTGAACAGACACTTCTTCCAAGTGGACATACAAAGGGGTCATAGGCATATGAAAGAATGCTCAACATCACTAGCTATCATAGATGCAAATTAAAACCACAATGTGATGCAACCTCACACCTGTCAGAATGGACATCATCAACAAATCAACAAACAACAAGTGCTGGTGAGGATATGGAGAAAAAGGAACCATTGTGCATTGTTGGAGGGAATGCAGACTGGTGCAGCCACTATGGAAAACAATATGGAATTTCCTCAAAACACTAAAAATGGAACTGCCCTTTGTCCCAGTGATTTCACTGCTAGAATTATATCTGAAGAACCCTGAAACACCAACTCAGGAGAACCTCTGCACCCCTATGTTCATAGCAGCACTACTTAGAATAGCCAAGTGCTGAAAACAGCCCAAGTACCCATCAGTGGATGAATGGATCAAAAAACTTTGGTACATTTACACAATGGAATACTATGCAACAGAAAAAAAAGAAGAAACTCTTACCTTTAGCAACAACATGGATGGAACTGGAGAGTATTATGCTTAGTGAAATAAGCCAGTCAGTGAAAGGCAAATACCATATGATCTCAACTAATACAGGAAACCAATGAACAGAACAAACAAGCCAAATAGAACCAGAGGCATGGAAATAAGGAACAGACTTTCAGTGTGCAGAGGGGAGATGGGAGAGGGAGAAAGAGGCAAAAAAGGGGAACAGTTTATCCAAGGAGCTAGTATAAATGACCCATGGGCATGGACAGCAATAAGATTGACTGTGGGAGAGGAGATAGGGGGAGTGGGGTAGGGGAGGACAGTGAGTGGGGGATGGGATAAATGTAATACAACACTACACTAATTTTAAAAAAAGAGTCTCAAAAAGAATAAGTTGTTCAACAGTACTGAATGATGAGAGACCAGGTAAGAAGAGAAGAAGTTAAATTTAAATAGACTAAGAGATCATCAATCAACTATGTGAAAGCTGTTTCAGCGGGGTGGTATGGGATCAACATCAGATAGAATTGGGTTGAGAGCTGAAGGGTTGGTGAATTAGAAGAAGCTACCAAATAGAAACTGAACAACTTAAAGCATGGATGACAAAGGCAGTGGAATACAGTCACTGGAACAAAAAGTCACTTCTTTATTCCCTACCCATCCTCACATATCACTGTCCTGGTGTGTTAAGTGTCTGGATAGAGACCGTGACTTGGGTGAAACATATCAAAGTGCTTATTTCAGCCTTTCTACATACAGGAAAGAAGTACACACTCCCAAACTCAATAGCACTCATATCACCAGAATACTGCAAAACCTGTGTTTGTCCAGTTAAACCCAGGTTAAAAATGTTTCTTCCACCTTTTTTTCATTATCCCCTCAGCCTAAACTAATAACACCCTGGGTAACCACAACAAAAGAAGCATTTCAGTACTGTGTTGGTGCTCCTAATCCAGGAAAACTGTTGACTTCTGGGGAAGACAATAATAAGGACCCTCCTCTAATCAATAACAAGGTCAAAATATGAACCTAGACTATTATTTCTGGTGGAATGCATAAGTAGGTAAATGAAATTCTCCAAGTGAAATCACTTTAAAAAATGACAAAATTTGAGAAATATTTTTTAAATGAGTTGACAGGAGGGAAATAATCCACAATGGCCAAAAAATCAAAATGAAAGCAACATGGTAGACAAAAGAATAAGGAAGAGGAAGAGGAGGAGGAGGGGGAGGAGTGTTCCTACCTTAGGAACACTAAGATAGCTTTTTCAATTAAGGGCTTCTGCTGAACCTTGATCTATTGAGGTTATACTCTGATGATTGCAAGTGTTTGGAGATTGAAGAGGACATGAAGTCTAGGTCTCACCAAAAGTAAAAGGCCAAGAGGAGGCTTGCCACAAAAAATGAGACACCAAAGAGCTACACCTGGATAGTAAATGTGAGAGAAATAAACTGGCCAATCAGAAGAAGACATCAAGGAAGCCTGCATGTCTTGACGTTGGTGCTTAACAGAAGAAAAAAATTTCCTCTGAGAATTCATATTAAAAAAAAAAAATACAACCTTGGCTGGTAGCACAGTGGATAAGGCGCCGGCCTGCGAACCCAAAGGTTGCTGGTTCAATTCCCCGGCCAGGGCACATAACCAGGTTGCAAACCAGGTCTCCAGCCAGCTGTGTAGCTGGAGGCAGGTGAAAGGCAACCATACATGGATTCTTCTCTCCCTCTCTGCCTCTCTCCCTCCCCTCTCTCTGGAAATAATAAATAAAATCTTAAAAAAAAAAAAAAGTCCTAGTAAGTCTGTGATCTAATCTTTATTAACAGAGAATACAAAAAATGTTTTAGTTTGTTATTAGGGTGACAGCTCTATGTCATCAATATCTGCAAGAAATAACTTTAAATCCATTCTGAAGCAACTAAGTATCCTTGGGAAAATGGCTAATTCTAAGGCATGGGCAAGAATTATGCAGGACAAACCTACAACATTTTATAGCACCAGAAGGTAAGGAAGTGCTAAAAAAATCCCAAAATGTGAAGGAGATTTCAAAAGGATACAAGAGGCAATCTGTCAGTTCCTGGAGCCTTGAGAGCTTTGGACCAGTAGGTTCTCATGGTGGACAAGTCTCTGTTCTGGTGATAAACACGGACTTACGTGAAGCTTTCAGGAGATTTGGCATGCTTTATTGCAAGCAGCAGCAGGCTAACAACTGAAAGGCTGGATGGCTCACAGGGATGGTAGCATTCCACACATGGTTTGTCCACCTTGTGGTGGCATGACTAGTTTATAGCAAGGGCTTCTTATATACAGATTGAAACAAAGGAAACTGTATATACCTTAGAATAAATAGGCAGTATACCCAAAGTCAACACCTGCCTTGGTTGACCCTGGGCTCTGTTCTGGGGCTCTGAGATAAGGTTAGCCTCAAGGCTAGCTAGTTGGTAGACACCAGTGGAAAGGCCAGCCATATACAGAGAGGAATGGGGGACCAGCTCCCCCAACCTGTCACAATCTGAAAGAATTCCCAATAGCCAAGGCTGGAACAATTTAAATAACAAAATAACTAATGTATATGGGATTATAACCCAATATATAAAATAAATATCCATGAATATAGATTAATATAAATGATTAAATAAGTAAATGGAAAGTGGAGAATAACTGTTCACTCCTTAAGTGTGAGCTGCACATAGTGACTTCTTTCCAAAGAATACAGTATGAAAACAAAGGAAAAAAGATTACTTAATAATGGAGGAACCTGACAAATACTGCCTAATCTGGGTGATCAAAGCTAATACCAACAATGGTAAGTTAACAACATAAATTACCTTGATATGATATGATAAAAATGATATTTTGTCTCTGCGATCTTCCTCCAAGAAGCCCAGAACCCAAGTAAAATCATGAGAAGAATATCAGACAAATTCCAATGGAAGGATAGTCTATAAAATAGCTAATCCAAATTTCTGAAAACAGGAGAAAATATAAAACATCCACAATGAGGTTTATAGATTGTGTAAGTAAACTAGGTTATCTTTATTTACTGAGAGAAGTCAAGGTTAACATGTTTCCATAGTAGGTATTTAAATATACTGTTGACTTATCAATAACTTGTAATAATTTTATATTTTATTCTTAATTCACAAAATGTCTGACTCTCCCAAAAAGCCATGTCTCTTCCTTTGCTGACATAGTCTGACTGGGAGTGGCCAAATCAAACCATTCAGTTCAGCTGCAAGGATGACAATATCCTTAGATACTGGGTTCTCTCAATAGAGTTGGTAATAAGACTGTGAAAACATGGAATGGTACACTTGAAACCAATATCTTGTTAACCCATGTTTCCCCAATAAATTTAATCAAAGAAACAAGATGAAAAAAAAAAAAAAAGACTGTGAAAACTTGGCTCCAGCAACCTCATTCCTGTCCAGCATGTCCTTGGCAGATGTTTCCACCAGCTTAATGGGGTGATTGTTTCTCTTCATGTTTCATTTTCCTTTAGTGGTTATTACACCAGCCTGTCTGCTTTTTGAAGGAAAAAAATCTCTACCATTAAGGGCCCAGATATTGTGCATTTATTAGACATGGGGGGGGGCTCAAATATAAATTACACACATTAGATACTTTTCTACGACTAGTTTATTGATCTAGATAAGCAGTAGTGACAACCCAATAAAGCAATATTTTCAAAGAATCACTAATTTGCTGAGATTTATTGACTTTAAGCTAGAATTCATAATATGATGCCAGTGTAGCCTGTAATGATTCTTGTTTTCATTAAAACTTGTTGACATATTTCAACTAAAGATTTCCAAGAGTTTTTTCTCATGAACTAAAAAGCTATTCTTCAAAAAAGAATTAATAAATTTTACTGCTTTAATATTTTGATTCTTTTAAAAAACCTTCCATGGATCTCTGCTCCCTGGCTAAAATTATTTAGAAATCCTGTTTAGAAATCTTATTTAGAAAGTTGTGTTATGTGTCTAAGCTCTTTTCAGCTGTAATAAGTTATTACTATAGTAATAATGATAATGGGAATATCCAATGTTAGCTGTGTATTTATTATGTGGTAGTTAATTTACAATCCTACATGATCTTATTTAATCCTTATGACAATCCTGAAAAGCTATCCTTATCAACGTCTCAGGGTGAGGAAATATTGGCTCACAGGAATGAAATGACTGGCTCAAGGGAACAAAAATGAGCCAGGATTTGGACCCAAATCTTTCTGACCCTAAGTTTACATGCCTTCCACTGTACTTAGTCTACTGTTCCAGCTAGTTAGCTGATAACTAATCATTTGTTGTTCTGTAAGAACTCAATTTTTTTATTTTCATATTTACCCATCACTAGGACATTATCAATCATGAGGCATATTAAGACTTATGAAGTGAGAGTTAGAATGGAGAGGAAACCAGGATCATGCTGGATGAAGGTAAACAAACTACCCTGGTGCAAAGAAGGTTAACTCTTATCCAGTGATCAGTATCTGACAAAGAGGATGAAGGGGAAAGGCCAAACTCAAGTTAGAACAATTAAGTGAAACCCCAAAGAGCCATTATATGTACTTAGCATCACAAAACCAGCAGCACACAATGCTTTAAATCAGATGGCACCGTTAGGGCTCAGAACTGCAGCCAGAAACTGGGAGGCATGAGAGTCAGGAGCCAGCCTTTCAGGTGTGCCAACAAAAGGCTGCAGAACTAGTAGAGAAAGTTAAGAATTGTAGTGTGATATATGAATGTCAGCCAGCACAAAGCTGTCAATGGGTATCCATCTCCAGCTGGTGATGTGAGGCTTTTACTCACTTCTGCTGGTCAGAACTGGCTTAGAGAAGTAGGGAAGAATGTGACAGATGGAGAACTGGAAGGGAAAAGAAGACTAGCAAACAGCCTTTGATTGAATGGATGGGGCAATTCTTTTATTTACCATTGTGGAGGAGAAGTGTTAGTGCATCAAGAAAACACATTAGAAGGAAATAGAGATAAGGCTTTAGCCTCCTTTCTTCCAAATGCAAGAAGTAATAAATGCTCTTCCAAACCCTACCCAGGCCTTAGCAGCCTACAGATTGGGAAAACACTGCATCAACTCCAAAGTGAGCAATAGCTCTCTGAATCATTTTAATCAATAGGAATAACTGAAACTCTCCATTGACTCTCTCAATCATTCCCATCTCTATCTTCCACCTCCACAAAAAATAGAAGTATTAATGAAAATAATTTTCCTCATTTTGATGTGGTATGTTTTAAGTCCATAAAGAAAGATGAAATATTATTATGTTTTAAATATTAATACTTCAAAAGATCAAACCAAAGACCATCTGTTAATAACAACTACTGATGGTTGTTTTTTGTGTTCTTTCACATAAAAATTTAATTACTATACTACATTAACATTTTTATTTACCCATTTCATAGGGTAGGTTTAATTATTGTTTCCTGCTTACAGATAAGGAAACTTTCCTTTCTTTTTTTTTTAATTTTATTGTTGTTGTATTACATCCATCCCCTTTTTGCTCCCCTCAGATAAGGAAACTTTCATCTCCAGAGACATTAATTGACTTGCCCAAGGTTACACAACCAGAAAGATTAACTCGAAGTCTAAATACCATTCTCTGACTCTGTAGCTTATTCCTTGCTCCTCTCCACCATATACCTTGCTACCTTCACTCTTCAAGAATCTCTTCCAATGAAATAGAGGGCAGGCTCTGTACGCACTATATGCCTATTTTCCAACATGTACCTTTTCGAGG
The DNA here is from genome assembly GCA_004026585.1 of Noctilio leporinus. Taxonomy (NCBI): domain Eukaryota; kingdom Metazoa; phylum Chordata; class Mammalia; order Chiroptera; family Noctilionidae; genus Noctilio; species Noctilio leporinus. Next base: position 18,889 of record PVIW01010708.1, read on the forward strand.
TCCATCAAGAAAATACTGACAAAGCCCTATGGTGCAGTTAAGACACACATTTGGTGTGTTTACAACATAGGGAGTTCTATGGAGCCTCAGAAAGAAAGAATCCTCCGTCTCAATTGCAGGAAATTCATTCTGTGATAATGCTCTTCTGGTCTGGTGTGTCACTTCTTTTTAATCTCTACATAAATCAGAATGTCACAAGTCAAAAAAGCTGTGAAATTCTGAGCCTGCCATGAAAATATAACCCCTGGTGCATAGCAAAAGAAATTGGCCCGATCAAGCAGAACTTCTTCCAGGGGAAGCTTTGCATATTTCAGCCCATTGTTTTCACCTCTGTCACTGCATTCAACACACCTTTATAAGTTAAATGGTTACTTTTTTAGTTTATTAATGAAGCATGTTTAAATATCTCTGCATAATTTGGGGTAAAAGAAATTACTATATTCAAGACTCTCCAAGAGTCTCTTTCTATTACATAGATAAACTGTAAAATTTGTCACTTTGCCATGACCATACCATAAAAATCCATTGTCTTTCTCCAGTTTCCATCTTTCCTTCCAAATTTATACATAAGATGAACTTTTACTAGAAATATCAGTGGAGTTATGTTAGTAGCACAATTTGTAATTTCATACCTTAGCTAAGGAGAAAGGCTAAGATAAGCATGTGTGGGTATTTCCCCTCTTGTTAAGGTATGTTGGCTAAGAGTAGGGGAAAGAGACCTTTGATTTACAAGATATACATCCAGATTTAATCAGAGATCTCCAGGAAATTCTACAAATGACTAGCTAATTAAAATCAAATGGTTCAAAGAGTTAGTCTTTATGTCACCTATAGTAGTTTCCCCTCAATGCTACATTCTAAATTATAACTAAACCAGTTAGTTAAGATGGTTCACTCACATGATGCTTTTGCCTGTTAGAAACAGTTCTGGCATGAGACATGCTTGACCCTTAGCATGAAGAGCAACCCCATAACTTTCAAACATTGATCATTAAAAGGTATTAATTTTGAGATAAGAATAGGTCTCTTTGTAAATATTGTGATAAATGCTAAAGATAAGTAATAATTTCTTCCATATATTTTGTTTACCAAATACTTAAAACCAGTTAGAATCTTTATTCCCATCACCCTAGATATGAGTTCATTATCTTTATTTAGAGAGAAAGTAGATTTTCTTTAAATTTTACGGGGAAAAGAAAAGGGAGAGCCAGCAGCAGGTAAAGTGGTTTTCAACGTCAGAATTTGAGTTTGGATTAGGAGCAGTTGCTCACCCACACAATCATTTGTAGACTGATAGTCCAGTTATTCACTGTATTCAGGAGATCCTAAAAATTACATTACTCTCCAGAGGGGTGAAAAATGTAATGGTCAATTCCCAAGTGAAAAAGGAACATTGTCTCACTTTCTTCTGACTCTACAAATAATGTAGCTGTGGCCCCGCCTGGAGGAAAAGGATCCTCCTGGCAGCTTCTCTGGTCCAAGATTCCTATGTCTTTCCCAAAACAGGGATTCCAAAATTATTGGAGAGCTGTCCCAGGTCTCTGGATGCCTTGAAGGAGTTTGGGAAATAGCTAGGATGAAAATGAGTCTATTTTCCCAAGAGACCTTAGTGTACATCTGTTGATCTTGCCTAGTAATTAATAGTTACTTTGCCTAGTAATTAATTCACTTCTCAAAAGTAAATATTGGCAAAATATTTGGACAACATATTATATAGCTACCCTACTAATGATGGAAACACTGATGCTATCAGGGTTTATTCTATAAGTGGTTCAAATTCTTTAAACTATTATAAGAACCAGAAAGATCAATCACTCTAAGAAAAAAATATGAAATGTTCTGCTTTATGCATTTAACAAATATTTAAAGCATAGTACTTACCTAGCCTTCTGGTAAATATAAAGATGTTTAAGACCATGTCTTTGCCCTTTTTATTCAAAATTTATCCTATCAGCTAAGATCTCATTGTCTCATGTCTGTCCTTCATGGCTATCAGTTTTAAAGCCCAAACTCCTACTGAGTTTGTTTTTTATTATTGGGCTTTGGATTCTACATATTTCTGTTCGCATGACCTGCTCTCTGCTATTCCCATCTTGTTCTGCCCAAATAATCTTGGAATCTGCTAACATGCCCTCTGATGGTCCTCTCACCTGACAAATACATCTTAGTGTTATCCTCTTCCTTTGAGTCCTGGCTAGAAATACCACCTTACTTCGGAGAAGGAGGAGGAGGAGAAGACAAAACAGAAGAATACAGCAGAAGTAATAAGATATTGCCTTGTAAGATTAGGTTACAAACCACTGGCTTCCATATTGGACACCCTCTTTTGCTCTCTCATTTGCTTGTTCTGAGGAAACCAACTACTCTTTGGAGAGGCCCATATGGGAAGAAATTGAGGGAAATATTTGGCCAATGATCAGGGAGAAATAGGCCCTCAGTTCGAGAGCCAATGAGAAACCAAGAAATCCTGCCAACAATACCATGAATGAGTTTGGAAGCAGATTCCCCTTTAGTCAAGTCTGCACAGGAGACTACTGACCCAGCTAATATCTAGATTGTAGATTTTGGAGACCCAGCTAAGCAGTACCAAGATTCCTAATCTACAGAATTTGTGAAATAGTAAATGTTTGTTGTTTTAAGACACTCAGTTTTAGGATAGCTTTTCACATAGCAATAGAGAACTAACACACTTGATTTTTATCTCATCCTATACCTATACACAGGGTTCTCATTATCCCAGCCCTGACTTTATTCTAGCTCTCAGTTAAGGTAGCAAACAGGCAGCTCCAGTACTACTCTGTCCTTCAAAATGAGTAGAGATGAGCAAAGGACACTTCAATTATATAGCAGACTAGTGACCATCGACCACCTGTTTCCTGCAGACCCAAGGTTCTGGTACCAGTTCCTGAGCTCAGTTTAGCCTCTAGGGCTGGTGGAACCATATAGCAAGTGCCTGAACCATCTCTTTGGTCCTTTTCTTTCCTAAGTTACTTTAATAAAGAATGGATCTTAAACTGACCTCTGTTCTTTTGTAGCATTTCTAGGGCAAATGGATAGCTAATTATCTTGCATGTTCAGTCCACAAAGTTTCAAGTTCAATTCTCAGAAGCTTTTTAATACTTTTTCTGAAGGTTAATAAGTAGTAAAGATGCTTGTACATTTCTACCACACTGTGGAAAATACAAAACTAAGTATGTTATAATGCTACTAGTGTTTGCATTCAGGAGTTAATGTTCTTTTAAAAAGAAAGAAAGAAAGAAAACCCAAGGGCATACATACCAAGAAGAACATTGAACTGCAAAGAGATAGCACCTCAGGGAGTACTCTGGCTAGAAAGGCACAGGTGTTTACTCTGTGAAAAACTTCAGTGTTGGCAGGTTTTGTATTAAAGATTAACTTTTACAAGGAATATTACATCTTGTCCTCCTACAAAAGCAATTATCCATCCATGTAAAAGTGCTTCTGTGTCCATTAATGTGTCATTCTAAAAAGCCTATGACAAAGGAAAAGACTGAAATCTAATCTTACTCTGAACTCAGCTGACAGAGATCAGAAAACAGAGATTTTTCTTTATGAGAGATAAAGAGTGTAGCTTTTATACTATTAGGTAAGAACAGAATTGCAGAGACAAAATAAGATTTTTATGGGGGAAATGAATATTTTTACCTAAAAATCATGAACAATTCTAAATACTCTATCACAGGGATGTCAAACTCATTTTCAACAGGGGCCACATCAGTTGCCTTCAACGAGATGAGTATAATTTTAGGACTGTATAAATGTAACTACTCCTTAACAGTTAAGAAAGCTGGGTAGGGAGGATGGATGTAATACAACAACAATAAAATTAAAATAAAATAAAAAAAAGAAGAAGAAGAAGAAAGCTGGGTAGAAACAAGGTGCCAGGCTGAAGATGCTAGGCAGGATAAAACAAGGTAGAGGGCTGGATTCAGCCTGCGGGCCTTGTGTTTGCTACCCATGCTCTCTCAGTGTCCATACCCCATTCAAGGCTCAGACAAGGGCCGCTGAGAGTCATCAACAAGAAACAAGATTTTTACTCTAAAAATAGGATAAAACATAAATTTTCTTCCCTTTGTACTCCATCCCCATGGGATAATTAAGGCAGTTCTTTCCTCAAAAAAGAACAATGTCTTGTGTTTTGAAAACTCAAGAGATGATTGAGTGAGTTGTATGACACTCAGCTGGAGTCCTGCAGAACTCTAGTCCAATGGTCAGGGCAAAGCTGAGACAGCCACCATTTGGGGGGGGGTGTCCATTGCTAAAACACATATAGATGGGCCCTTCATCACAATGTTTTGCAAGACCTGAGACAGAAAGAGGAAGTGGCAAAACAGAATTGAGACTCAGAATGTTTCTAAGTTATATCCCTAAGAAAATGAAGAAAGAAGCCAAACTAAAGCATTCACCCTCTGAGAACATGTTACTGTTCTCAGAGATTTCAATTTAGATTTCTGTGTCTGAAAAGGTCAGCATAGCCAACAAAGATGGTCTTTACTTCTCCTTTCATGGGTTTTCTCCCCCCAATCACTTCAACTAAGGCTTGCTGTTCCTTTTTATCATTCATTACCTTTGTGTTCTCCACTTATCCATCTCAAAAACCTCCTCAACATGCCACACATATATATACACACTTACACACACATCAAAGCCTGATCCAGGTTTTTTATTTCCATTCAAACCAAATCAAAATAAAATGTCTCCTCCACATAGAGATGAAAAAGCATTGTACTGGCTATCACTTGCAGTTTATATCAGGTACTGGGGAAAAAATATGAGTCACTCTTCTAATTCCCAACTATCTGATTGTCAGGGACCCCCAGGGATGGTGGTGGGGTGTGGAGCCCTGCACAGACCAGGCTAAACCTGTAAGACCTGGCTGGGGAACCAGAAAATCTGGGTGCATACAGGCCCCCATGCTGTAACTGGGGGACCCAGGTTGGAAACTGGCCATGGGAATTTTCTATACAACCTTTGAAGCTAGCAAACTTCCTTAATTTACTTATTGTAACAGCAGCAGATGTTAAACTTTAACCTGCACACAACCTTACACTTCCTATTTCTATGAGCCACCTGGAGTCCTTGTCAACTTCTTGTCCAGCAGACCATACCCTGGGGCAGGACTTTTGCACCCCTTCTATTGTGGTTTAAACATAATAACTCTTATTCTATAAAGTATTCTCCTTTCACAATGATCTATGATGTGTACATGCACCCCCAATTTGGTTACCCAGTAAAGGTTTTTGGAGACAGGGGCTAGAGGCCTTTGTCTAGCAGGCACTTGTCAGCTCTTCCTCCTCTAACACAAACTGCCTGGAAAGTATTCATTTCATCTGTGGCACTGAAGAGGTCTCTGTGGGTTGGATCCAGGTTCTTCATCATCTGATCATGTTGAAATTTTTATGTAATTAATCTCAAAATGGACCTTTGAGATAGAAAGGGGTAGTGACTCAGACAGTCAATGAACTAAAATACCTAAGTCTATTTTTTTCATATATTCCTTTGCACAGACACAAAATGGCAACCATGGTTCCATGCTATGGCCTTCACTATTAGGTGATACCCCCAAATTCTTCCTTAAAGAGGATAAATACAAATCAGAGATAGCTCAACCTCTGACTTAGCTACTGAAATCCTATTCAGAAGGATTCAAATAGAGACCACATCCTTAAAGTAAAAGTAGTGCAACCTCTTAGAAAAACAAATTGACTGAATATCTTTATGGGATAAATTGTGTCTTCTCTAGAATTCATTGAACTCCTAAATTCTGTACCTAAGAATGTGTGATGTGTTTGAAGTTAGGGCCTTTACAGAGGTTATTAGGGTTATATCTATATGACTCATATCCTGTAAGAAGAAAAAATTTGAACACAGATATTGTACAGAGGGAAGGCAATGTAAGGACAAAGGGAGGAAATGTCATCTATGAGCCAAGGAGAGAGAATCTGGAATGGATCCTTCCCTTAGACCCTGAAGGAAGCAACCTGGCCAATTCCTTGATTTTGGACTTCTGGCCTTCAGAACTATGAAGAAATAAATTTCTGTTGTTTAAATCACCCCATTCATAGTATTTTTTAATGGTAGCCCTAGCAAACATAATAATATGATATCCATTTTCACATTAGGGAGCAGCATGTTTCCCTGTGTAGAAGCATGTGTTAGAAATCAGATAAAGCTCAGTTTTAGTCACAATGCAGTCACTTCTTGATGTGAACTTATACTTCATCTTCCTGAAACCAGCTTTTTAATCTGTGAAATATGGATTATAGTGCTACCTCATAGAGTTGTTATGAGATAAATTGCATAAAATGCTGGGTATATGCTAAGTCCTTAATAACAGCGACTAAGCCTGGATGGCTTCACAAACCTTTAAACTTGATTGAACATAAATATATAAACAACAATTACATTAAGAAAATAACCTCCCTGAATGGTAGAAATGTCAATCTTTGTAATTTATAAGTCGTTCAACATCAACGGAACACTAGTCATCATGACTTGAAGGTGTTTTATGAATTAATGAATGAATGGATGAATTGTGAATGGTTCTGCTGACAGTCTCATAAATTAAATATGCTTCCAGAAATAACTTGATGCAATGAAATAAATAAATTTTTATAAATTTTCCGAGAAATGCTAAAAATTGAGAGATAGTGAGCCTTTAATTGAAAACCATTTAGGGAGAGAACCAAGATGGCTGAGTAAGTGGAGCTACACCATCTCCTCCCAACACCAAACTGGAATTACAACTTAATTGGGGAGAAATCATCCAGAATGACCAACAGAACAGCAACCGGAGAGAAGCCTTATTACCACGGACAGAACAGAAGACCCGATCCATCACAACATGACCAAGGTGCCTAAACCTGACAGCTGACCACACTGACTGGATTAACAACTAAAGGAGATAGACAAGACAGTGGATCTCTGCTAGTCTCCAACTGGTTGACTAGGCCCAGACTGGGACATGAGCTGACTTCACCAAGCACATATCCAGGAAATTAAAAAAAAAAAAGTGCACCTCTATACCAGGGAAGGTCACACTACTAAGACAGGAAGTCAAAGAAGACTAATCCAAGAAGCAGAAACAAATAAGAGTCACCTAAAATGGGGAGACAAAGAAATAAACCCTCAGTGAAAGGAAAGGAAGAATCCCTAGGAAGAGTGCAAAATGAAATAGAGGCAAGCACACTATCAGACATGGAATTTAAAATAATGATGATAGAGAAGCTCAATGAGCTCAGCGAATTCAAAGAAAACTACAAACAACTCCAGGGAAACAATGAAGAACTACAGGGGAACTACAAAGAACTCCAGGGAGGCTACAAGGAACTTACTGAGAACTACACCAGCATTAAAAAGGACATAGAAACCATCAATAAGAACCAAAAGGAAATGAAGAATACAATTTCTGAATTGAAGAACACAGTAGAAGGAATCAAAAGCAGGCAAGAGGAAGCAGAGGATTGGATCATCAAGCCGGATGTCAATGTAGAAAAAATAACCAGGCAGTGCAACAAAATGAAAAAAGATTGAAAAAGAATGAAGAAGTTTTAAGACAGCTGTAGGACAACATGAAATGTAATAACATCCGTATCATAGAGATACCAAAAGGAGAAGAGGAGGAGAAAGGGTTAGAAAACCTCTTGGAAAAAGTAATGACAGAAAACTTCCCTAACTTGAGGAGAGAAAATGTCATGCAAACTCAGGAAGCATGGAATGTCCCAAGGAAGATGAACCAAATACAATACATACATCATAATTAAAATGACAAATTTTAAAGACAAGGAGAGAATTCTAAAAGCAGCAAGAGAGAAACAGCTAATAACACCCAAGGGGGCTCCAATTAGGTTATCAACTGATTTCTCAACAGAAACACAACAAGCCAAAAGGGAATGGCAAAAATATTTCAAGCAATGACAAACAAAGGCCTGCAACCAAGAATACTCTACCCAGCAAGGCTGTCATTCAAAATGGAAGATGAAACAAGGAGTTTCCCAGACAAAAGGAATCTAAAGAATACCTCTCCACCAAACCAGCATCACAAGAGATGCTAAAGGGTCTGCTTTAAGAAGATGAAGAAACAGAGAGACAGACAGGAACACACACAGGTAAAAATGTAAGTGGATTAAATGCACCAATCAGAAGACATAGGGCAGCTGAATGGATAAGAATCAACTTTAACTTATGAATGCTTTAAAATGATCTTGTTACTATACCTGAAGAGCCCTGAAACACCAATCCATAAGAACCTATGTACCCCTATGTTCATAGTAGCACTATTTACAATAGCCAAGTGCTGGAAACAGCCTAAGTGCCCATCAGTGGATGAATGGATAAAAAAACTTTGGTATATTTACACAGTGGAATAGTACATTGCAGAAAGAAAGAAGGAACTCCTACCCTTTGCAACAACATGGTTTAACTGGAAAGTATTATGCTTAGTGAAATAAGCCAATCAGTGAAAGACACATACCATATGATCTCACCCATTACAGGACAATAATGAACAAAACAAACAAACAAGAAAAACAGAACCAGATATATGAATACAATGAATAGACCTTCAGTGAGCAGGGGGAAAGGGGGAGGAGGCAAAGAAGAGGAGCAGTTTAGTCAAGGAACTACTATGGAAGAACAGGTGGACATGGACAACAAGTGGGATTGACTTTGGTAGGGAGTGGGTAGGTAGGGAAGGGAACAGAGAGGAGTAAAAAGAGGATGGGTGTAATACAACAACAATCAAATTTTTTTAAAAATTTAGATCCCAGACACCTATAACCTAATCCAGCAATTTTGCCTTATTAAATTGTGGTTATGGTTTATCAGATGAAATACGCTTTCTCTTTAGCTTCTGCCTACCAGAGGAGAACTTCTTATCTAAGATTTTCTTTTTACCTTATGAATTTTCTAATGCTGCCCTCTTTTTACATTTTACCCAGGATAGCCCAACAAAGATGATCAAACATAGGAGTCAATGTTGCTACAATTAAACAAAATGTCAGGGAACAAACTTTCTTTAAGTGAAGTTACCAGTGGAAAGTGGCCAATATCCTGGTGTTCTGACCTTGAATTGGTTGACTACACCCAGCAAAGAGAAAAGCACTGGGCCTAGTAGTCTGTAATCCCATCAATATTTCTGGGTTACATTTGTCTTAGCTGGTTGTTCCAAACTCCCCCTGTTCTTCTGGTTCCTCTTTTGCTGAAGGAATATGATGTTTCTCTTTTTATATCCCTTCATTCACTTTTTCATTCATCAAAATCTGTGATCACTCCATTATTCAGATAAAATGAGGTTCTGTTGAGATGGATCCCAACTCTCAAATAGCTGCAACTGAGAATCTAAATCAGGTCTAAGATAAATGTTTTAAGTGACTCCTCCTCATGCCTACCATTATGTCATATCCAATTCTAATTTTCACTGTTGGACCTGACTCTATAGTGATGGTGATTTCTTAACTACATACAGGACTTTTTTGTTTTGGGTTTTTTGTTTTGTTTTGTTTTGTTTTTGCCTTTAAAAAACTTTTCAAGACCTTCTTTATTATTATAACTTCTTATTGAATGTGAAGAAAATGGGACAGGGGAATTAGAGAAAACTAGTCTACAGAGAGCTTGCATGGCTTGCTCAAGGTTACATCACCAGGGCCTAAGTCGTCCAACAGGACTCTCCTCAAAAAAATGCACAGCAATTTCCAAGAAAAGATGGCAACAGAGTAGATGGCAGTGCTGACAGAGTTCTCAAGTGTCAGAGCAGCTAGAGGATAGGGTAGGGAGCAGGAAATATCTGTAAGTACCTATGAATTGGAGCTGTAAGCATATGGACTAAGGGGTGCACAGCCCAGAAGCTGCAGAGACCTACAGGAGAGCAGGTGAGACAGTTCCAAACCAGATGGCTGGTGGGCCCAGGTCAGCTCTGGGCAGTGGCAGCTCTGCCCAGAGGGGCAGCTCTGACTGAAGACAGCGTCAGGCTCCCCAGTGACTAGAAATCTGAGCCGTGAAGTGTGGACAGTGAGTGCAAACTCTGGTGGGAATGAGGAATTGAACTCCTGCAGGGGTTGGACTGTGTGAGAACCATGCTCCAGAGGCTGAGAGAGTGGAAGCACCTCCCAGGGAGGTGCAAAGAAGGAGAGATCTGCCCAAAGCAGGATCAGGGGAGCGGGGAGCGCACCTGCTGGGGTGGTGTGAAGGCTGAAAATTGTGTTGCTGCACCACCCGGGGACAGAACAGCTCAGAGCCCCAGCAAGAAGGGAGGCCCAACTCCGTACACCCACACCATTGCACAGGCTCCCACGGAAACCACAGCTTGAAACCGCACACTGGGGAACTTGCCACTGGTGCAACCAGTGCTCATTGCAGGTGGCAAAAACCTCCTTGAAGAGCTGGAGGAGAATGGCTAGACATCGCCAGGGCTCACTCTCACTGTGGGGCTCCCCACAGAACCAGGCACCCATTGAAAGCAGCGAAAACCCCCTCAAAGAGCTAGAGGAGGAGGGGTAGCCATCACCAGCACAAAGCTCAGGATCCTGCATAGAACCAGATGGCGATCACAGGCAGTGAAAACCATCTCAAAGAGCTGGACAAGGAGGACTAGCCATTGCCTGTGCAGTCAGTGCTGCAGGCCCCCATGCAGCCAGGCTCTAGTCGCAGATAGGGCGGCAAAAGCCTCCTGGAAGAGCTGGAGGGGGAGGGCTAGCCATCACTGGTGCAAAGGGCGAGGCAGGGGTAACCCCTTGGAGCCAGGTGCAGGTGGCAGGTGGAGCTGGAGGGGGAGGGGGAGCCATCGACACCACAAAAGCACCTGCAGTTCTCCACGCAGAACCAGCATGAAAAGGGAAGGCCCCAAAACTCCAGCAGTGTTGAAACCCAGTTAGGCTACTGGAGGCTCAGCCTACCTGGGGGCTGGTACTAAGAATCAGCCCTGATTGTGACAGCCATAGGCCCTGGCATTCCAAGTTCCCACAGCCTGACTATGGACTACAGAGACTTGATCAAGAAAAAGAGGCAGACTCAGGAAATAAATCTCTGCTAATCTCAAGAACCTGAGCTATACCAAGAGCTACATGAACTATTAACCCCTAACATAAAACATATCCCTTTCAAAAGTTACTCCCAACCCTTACAATTACTGCATTTTAAGTAAACAGCGTTTATATCATAGTGTATCCCAAACCCCATACATTTACTCCTGCCTTCTCTCAATTCATTTAACTACCCAAGATCCCCCTTCTACTCTTGTTTGAAAGTCTACTCCTTCTCCTGCTACAATTCATTTCCAGTCCTCAATCTAAGTATTCCTCCCCTCCCCAGCCTCTTAAAACTTTTTTTTTTTTTGTGGGGGCACTACTAGGGGCTACACATTCTTTTTTCTGCTAAAAACACACTGGTCCTGGCTCCACCTTGACCAATCAGTGCTCATTGAAGGTGGACAGGAAGGTAGATATAGCAAATATATAGAGAGGCTTAATACTGTTCATTCACACATGAACCATTCTGATTTTTCCCCTCCCCATTTCTACACAAGAGGTAAAGTTGGCTGTCTCTCTTGTATCCCCACTATCTTTGCTACCCCTTTGCACCCTTCAAAATTATCTATACTTTAGTCAACTTAATCATTTTCCTCTCTTATAACAATCTTCTCATATCTACATCCCTATTAAGACTGGCTCAGTTGTAGCTAAGGGTATGATTAAAGGTGGTAGTTACCTTGGAGGGTATGGATATCCAGCTAGGTTCACAGGCAGTCAAAACGGGGATTAAAGGAGTAAGATATCTTTGAAGGTGTGGTTTATTTTGCCTGGACTGGTGGTTCTGTTTTAGGAGCAGCTCAAAAACAGTATATGAGAAAGGATACAAGGAGTGTTTCTCAATCAGCCAACTGGAGTGAAAGACATAACACATACAACTAATGCAAAATACAACCAAACAGCCCAAGTTAATGTAATAAAGGGCACCCCAATGGCAACAAGTTGAGGAGATCTAGACTACAACACTGAACCCCCCAAAACTCCTAACACAGAAGGGCACTCCACGAATGCAGGGAGTCAAAGCAGATTAATTGAAGACAAAAACAAGCAATAATAGACACCCAAAATGGGAAGAAAAAGAATCAGCCCATCACCAAATGGAAAGTAGGAATCATCAGAAAAACTGCTAAATGAAATAGAAACTATTAAGGTACCAGACAGGAAATTCAAAGAAATCATTATAACAAAGCTCCATCAACTCACAGAACTCAAAGAAAATTATAAAGAACTCCAGAAAAACTACAAGGAACTTACAGAAAATTATACCAATATTAAAAAGGACATAGAAACCATCAGTAAGAACCAGGAGGAAATGAAGAACACAATCTCAGAACTAAAGAACACAATAGAAGGAATTCAAAGCAGGTTAGATGAAGCAGAGGACTGGATCAGTAAATTGGAGGACAACAGAGGAAAAAATAAACAGACATTGCAACAAAATGAAAAAAGACTGAAAAAGAATGAAGAAGTTTTAAGAGAGACACAGGACAACATGAAATGCAACAATATCCATATCATAGGGATACCAGAAGCAGAAGAGAAGCAAGAGATAGAAAACCTGTTTGAAAAAGGAATGACAGAAAACTTCCCTAAAATGATGAGTGAAAAGGTCACTCAAGTTCAGGAAGTACAGAGGGTCCCAATGATGATGAACTCCAAGAAACATCAAAATTAAAATGGCAAACTTCAAAGATGAAGAGAGAATCCTAAAAGCTTCAAGAGAGAAACAGTAAATAACATATAAGGGAGCTCCAATAAGGCTATCAAATGATTACTCAACAGAAACAATATAAGCCAGAAGGGAATGGCAAAAAATAACCCAAGTAATGAAAAACAGAGGCCTGCCACCAAGAATACTCTTCCCAGCAAGGCTCTCATTCAAAATTAAATGTGAAATAAGGAGCTTCCCAGGCAAAGCAAGGCTAAAAGAATACACCTCCACCAAACCAGCACTACAAGAGATGCTAAAAGGCCTAATCAAAAAAAAAAAAGAAGAAGAAGAAGAAGAAACAAAGAGAGACAGAAGAATACAGGAGCAAAGGGGAAAATATGTCAATAAAGTACCTCTCAATAACAACCTTAAATGTAAATGGATTAAATGCACCAATAAAAAGACATAGGGTAGTTAAATGAATAAGAAAAAATGGCCCACATATATGCTGCCTTCAAGAGACCCACCTCAAAACAAAAGATTGACACAAATTGAAAATGAAGGGTTGGAAAAATATATTTCCAGCAAATGGACATGAAAAAAAGGCTTGGGTAGCAATACTTATATCAGACAAAACAGATTTCACAATGAATAACATAAAAAGAGACAAAGAAGGTCATTTATAATACTTAAGGGAACAATCCATCAAGAAAATATACCCTTATAAATATATACGCACCCAACCTAGGAGCACCCAAATATATAAGGAAAATCTTGGAGGGCTTCAAGATATAGACAGCAACACACTAATAGTAGTAAATTTCAATACCCCATTATCAACGATGGACAGATCTTCCAAGTAAATAATCACCAAGGATATAATAGCATTGGACAACACTCTAGATGAAATGGACTTAACTGACATATACAGAACTTTTTACTCCAAAGATGTGAAATACACATTCTTCTCTAATGCACATGGAACATTCTCAAAGATAGACCAAATGGTAGGACACAAAACAAGCCCCCACAAATTCAAGAAAATGGAAATCATATCAAGCATCTTCTCAGATCACAATGACTTGAAACTAGAAATCAACCTCAAGGAAAAAATTCAAAAACAATACAATTCATGGAGACTGGATAAGAGGCTATTAAGTAATGAATGGGTTAATGATGAGCTCAAAGAAAAAATAAAAAATATCTGGAAACGAATGAAAATGAATTCACAACACCCCAAAACCGATGGGACACAGCAAAGGCAGTCCTCAGAAGGAAATCATAGTAATACAGGCCTACCTAAAAAGGATAGAAGAAACTCATACAAACTGCCTAACCATGAAGCTTCAAGAATAGAACAGCAACAACAAAGAAAGCCCAGAGCAAGCAGAAGGAAGGAAATTATCAAGCTCAGAGCAGAATTAAATGACACAGAGACTAAAAGCACAATTCAAAGGATCAACAAATCCAGGATCTAGTTCTTTGAAAAGATAAACAGGATTGACACACCATTAACAAGGTTCATTAAGAAAAAAAAAAAAAAAAGGACCCAAATAAAGAAATGACAGAGAAGTCACAACAGATACCACAGAAATACAAAGGATTGTAAGAAATTACTACACACAATGACCAGAAATTTGAAAACCTGAGTGAAATGGATAAATTTCTGGAAATGTATAATATACCAAAACCTAAACAAGAAGAAAGAGAAAACCTGAATAGACAAACAAATAGAGAAATTGAAGAAGTAGTCAAAAATCTCCCAAAGCACAGGAGCCCTGGTCCAGATGGCTACACAGGTGAATTTTACCAAACATTTAGGGAAGAACTAATTCCCATCCTCCTCAAAGTATTCCAAAAATTTCAAGAAGAGGGAAGCCTCCAAACTCTTTTTATGAGGCCAGTATTATTTCAATCCTAAAACCAGGTCAAGACACAATTAAGAAAGAAAATTACAGACCAATATCTCCAATGAACTTAGATGCAAAAATTCTCAACAAAATATTGACCAACCAAATTCAGCAATGCATTAAAAAAATTAAGCCCTGGCCGGTAGCACAGTGGATAAGGTGCCGGCCTGCAAACCCAAAGGTTGCTAGTTCAATTCCCCAGCCAGGGCACATAACAAGGTTGCAAACCAGGTCTCCAGCCAGGTCTGTGGCTGGAGGTAGGTGAAAGGCAACCACACATTGATATCTATCTCCCTCTCTCCCTTCCCCTCCCTCTAAAAATAATAAATAAAATCTTTAAAAAAATTATACACCATTACCACGTGGGATTCATCTCAGGGATGCAAGGATGGTTCAATATTTGCAAATTAATAAGTGCAATACATCACACAAACAAACTGAAAGACAAAAACCATATGATCATGTCAATAAATGCTGAAAAGCATTGATAAAGTACAGCATCCTTTTATGATAAAAACCCTGAGCAAGATGGGAATAGAGGGAGCAAACCTCAACATAATAAAGGCCATATACAAGAAACCTGAAGCTAACATCATACTCAATGGGCAAAAACTGAAAGCCTTTCCCTTAAGATCAGGAACAAGGTGAGGGTGTCCACTCTCTCCACTTCTATTCAACATAGTCTTCGAAATTCTAGCCACAGCAATCAGACAAGAAAAAGGAATCAAAAGCATCCAAATTGGAAAGCAGATGACATGATAGTATACATAGAAAACCCTATAGACTCCACTACGATACTAATAACTGAATTTGGCAAAATAGCTGGATACAAAGTCAATATCCAGAAATGGAAGGCATTTTTATACACCAACAATGAATCATCAGAAATAATAGCTAGAAAACAAATTCCATTTATCATAGCAACAAGACAAATAAAGTACTTAGGAATAAACTTAACCAAAAGGTAAAGGACTTGTACTCAGATAACTATGGAACACTGAAGAAAGAAATTAAGGAAGATACAAATAAATGGAAGCACATACCATGTTCATGGTTGGGAAGCATTAACATCATTAAAATGTCCATACTACCCAAAGCCATCTACAGATTCAATGAAATCCCTATTAAAATACCAACATTATATTTCACAGAATTAGAACAAACACTTAAAAAATTCATATGGTGTCAAAAACAACCCTGAATAGCTACAGCAATCCTGAGAAAGAAGAACAAAGTAGGAGGAGTCACAATACCAGATATCAAGCTGTATTACAAAGCCATAGTAACCAAAACAGTCTGGTACTGGCATAAGAATAGACAAACAGATCAATGGAACAGAATAGGGAGCCCAGAAATAAACCCAGAACTGTATGGGCAACTAATATTCGACAAAGGGGGAAGTAACATAAAATGGAGTGCAAGTAGCCTCTTCAACAAGTGGTGTTGGGAGAACTGGATAGGCAAATGCAAAAAAATGAAAGTAGACGACAAACTTACACCATACACCAGAGTAAACTCAAGATGGATAAATACTTAAACATTAAAAGTGCCACCATAAAAGTCCTAGAGGAAAACATAGGCAAAAAAAAAAAAATGCAGATATTCCACGGAGCAAAATTTTTACTGAAATATCTTCCAAGGCAAGGGAAATAAACAAATGGGACTATATCAAACTAAAAAGTTTCTGCTCAGCCAAAGAAAACAATGAGAAAATAAAAAGGGAACCAACCATATGGGAAAACATATTTTCCAATGACACTTCAGACAAGGTTTTGATCTCCAAAATATATGAAAAGCTAATATGACTCAACACCAGGGAGACAAACAACCCAATTTTAAAATGGGCAAAGGACCTGAACAGACACTTCTCCAAGGAAGACATACAAAGGTCTCATAGGCACATGAAAGAATGCTCAACATCACTAGCCATCAGAGAGATGCAAATTAAAAATACAATGAGATACCACCTCACACCAGTCAGAATAGCCATCATCAACAAATCAACAATAAATGCTGGCGAGGATGTGGAGAAAAGGGAACCCTGATGCTCTGTTGGTGGGAATGCAGACTGGTGTAGCTACTATGGAAGACAGTATGGAATTGCCTCAAAAAACTAATAAGAGAACTGCCTTATGACCCAGTGATTCCACTGCTAGGATTATACCCGAAGAAGTCTGAAACACCAATTTAGAAGAACCTATTCAACCCTATGTTCATAGCAGCACTATTTATAATAGCCAAGTGCTGGAAACAACCTAAGTGCCCTTCAGTGAATGAAAGGATCAAAAATCTTTGGTACATTTACACAATGAAGTTCTATGCAGCAGAAAGAAAGAACTCCTACAATTTGAGATGGTATGGATGGAACTGGAGAGTATCATGCTTAGTGAGATAAGCCAGGCAGCAAAAATTAAATACCACATGTTCTTACTTAATACAGGAGACTAACAAACACACAAACAAAACAGAACCAGAGACATGAATACAGGGAACACACTTTCAGTGTGTAAAGGGGAGGGGGTGGCAGAGGGGCAGAATGAGGCAAGGAAGGGGAACAGTTTAATCAAGGAACTAGCATTGATGACCCATGGACAAAAACAATACTTGAGATTGACTGTACAGGAGGGAATAAGGAGAGTGGGAAAGGGGAGAGCAGAGGGGGGAAAATTAGATGAATGTAACAGAACAGTAAAAATATATTAAAAAAAAAAAAAAAACAATGCACAGCACCTACCCAAGGGAAAAACAGAGGACACTGCTGTATTTACATTGACAGACTATAGCTTGCTCAAGGGCACTCCTACCCCCAATGAAAACATTCATTATCCTCATTACCTGTTCATATTGTTTCCCAGGGAGACAGGAATAAGTTTCCTTCACAACCTCTTAATAACAGAGTGAGGTTTGGAAAGGACATTGTTAGTCATTTGCAACCAAATGAAAGTGTTAATTTATAACAATCTATACAAACCATCCTCCGTGTTAACTGAAATGGCTTTCTTCTGGCACAAAAATAAGTACCAGACTAATTGTCTTCTCCAAGTTTACCCATCTCCCTACCCTGGACATAGTTATTTAACCTATCCCAAACAGTTTGCATTTCATACAACCTCAGGGGTTTTCTTTCCAATATAATTTAAATCAACATTATACATCCTTAGCAAAAGATGGCTATGAGAAAAAAAGAAAATTTTATAGTATTTCCATCATTGTATGGTCTCTGTAAGTTTAGTTTATAATTCTTTTTTTTATAGATTTTATTTATTATTTTTAGAGAGAGGGTAGGGAGAGAGGCAGAGAGAAAGAGAGACATCAATGTATGGTTGCCCTTCACCTGCCTCCAGCTACAGACCTGTCTGGAGACCTGGCTTGCAACCTAGTTATGTGTCCTGGCTGGGGAATCGAATAGTTTATAATTCTTATTTGAACCTCCCCTAGAGTTTCTATCATTCAGCATTTTGCATGGCTTTCTTTCTCTCACACATTAACCTCTGCTGTTCTCACCAAGTTTCATCCTTCCCATATGCCAAACTGATGTTGGCATCTTGGAAGACTACTCATTTCTTCTTTTGGAGCTTCACATCAAGGTGCCTCATTGAGGTTTTGCACCATTGCACAGGTTAAAATTAGCAACAATATATATTCCTTGACATTACCTATATACTTTGAGTGAGTTCCAATTGCACTTTATCTTGTGTCTTACTTTTTTACCTTTATATATTTGGATACACAGAGAAACCATAAGCCAAGACACTACCATATCTTCAATTTCTATTACAGCCCTGTTACCCATCACTAAGTCAGTGCCCAAAGGATTGGGCTGAACCACTGTCTTGCTTATTCAGTACAGTCAGTTTCTAGTGTATAGAAAATAAACCTGCATGACTTTTTTCAAAGACTTGGCTAAATACTCTCATTACACACATATCCATTCTTTTATTTTGCTTGTCCCTCAGTGCCAGAGTAAGTAGTAAGTTTAAACTTTCTCTCACATTTAACTCTTACTAATAAGAAATATCATTGAAATTCTTACATTTAACATTAGGAATATATATTTAAAACTTTATTTGAGACTTCAAACAAAGCTAAATGTTTGATAATCCCATTTCTAAATTTGAGCAGAAATACAGCAAAAATTACTCAGTAAGAAAGTAAATTTAAAAAGTCATTGAAATAATTTTTTTTTTACCTTGAAAATTTTAGAACTTAAGGTTGGAGAGCTTTAAAATGTCAAAACAGGACATTAAATGAAGGTTATAAAAATTTGTGGGATACTACATTTAGTATGATATTAATTGTTCTGTACCACATATATATGTGTCTGTAGATCCACGCAAAATGATTTTTTTCTCTTTTCATTTTTTTTTCTGAAATTTTACCTTGACAATAAACTATAGTTTATAGAGAAAAGATACTAATTAAGAAATCAATAGAAATGGGAAAGATGGCGACAGAGTAGAGAGCAGTGCTGATGGTGTTCTCGAGTACCAGAGCAGCTAGAGGACAGGATAGGGAGCCCGAGATGTCTTCAGGTCCCTAAGAACTGGAGCAGTCAACATCTGGACACAGGGGAGCACAGCCCAGTGGCAGCGGAGACCTACAGGAGAGCAGGTGTGGGGACTCCAGACTTAACAGCCAGCGGGCCGAGGTCAGCTCTGGGCAGTGGCGGTTCTACCCTGAGGGGTGTCTCTAACTGAAGCAGCTCCAGGCTCCCAAGCAACTAGAAATCTGAATAGTGAAGTGTGGGCAGTGAGGGCAAATGCCGTAGGGAACTAGGAATTGAACTCCTGCAGGGGAGGGACTGTGTGAGAGACTCGCTCCAGCAACAGGGAGAGAAAACTTCTCACAGGGCTAGAGGCTGGGGAGAAGAGTTCTGCAGGGAGCAGGAGCAGGGGAGTAGGGAAGTGCACTGGCCAGAGCTGCGAAAGGGCCAAAAACAGTGCTGCTGGGCCACGCGGGAAACAGCAGCTTGAAGCCCCTGTGATGGGGGAGGCCCAGCCCTGCGCACCTACACAGGCCCCCAGGCTCCTGCAGAAACTCCAAACTGCAAGTCGGGAACTAGTAGTGGGGGCAACTGACCCGCCCATTGCCGATACAAAGACCTCAGAAGCCTGGGAGAGGCACATCGCAGACAACACTTAAAGGACTCCTCGGAGAGCTGGTCGGTCAGCTTGGAGGACTGGCTCTCTCCCAGGGGAGCTGGGCAGTGTTGGCGGTCCAGGGCAGTGTTGGCAGACCGGGGTTGCCTCCTCCAGGAGCGGCGGAGGCAGGGCCAGTCATCACAGGAACCAGGGAGATTGCAGGCTGCATTGCAGGCTGCACTGCAGGGGTGCCAGGTGCCTATCACAGGCAGGAACCTCCACCAGGAGTGGGAGGGGACACCCTGCCAGCTGCAGAATACTGGCAGCTCTGAAATCCAGCTGGCTACTGAAGGCCCAGCATTCCTGGGGCCTGACACTCAGAATCAGCCCTGACTGTGACAATCAGAGGCCCTGCCACACTAAGACCATATAGACTATAGACTGCAGAAACCTGACTAAGAAAAAGAGGCAGCCTCAGGAAATGGATGGCTGCTAATTTCAAATATCTGAGTTATACTGAGAGATACATGAACTATTAATCCCCAACATATCATTTTCAAGTTACTTCTCACATATTCTTAATTCCCCCCTATCTCAATCCACCTAAATACCCAAGAGAGCTCCCCACCTCTTGATTTAAAGTCTACTCACTCTCTGGCTACAACACATTCCCAGTCCTCAATCTAAATATTCCTCCCTTCCCCAGCCACCTAAACCCTTTCTTTATTCTTTTCTTCCTTTCCTTTCTTCCCCTACCCCCCCCCCTTTTTTTTTTCCTTTTTTCTTTTCTTCCTGTTAAAGCCCACAGGTCCTGGCTCCACCTGGACCAATCAGAGATCATAAAGGGTGAGCAGACACCTAAACCCTTTCCTTATTATTATTGGTTTTTCTTTGTCTTGTGACTTTTTCCACTTTTTTTCTTTTCTTCTTTCTTTTCTTCCTGATAAAGCCCTCAGGTACTGGCTCCACCTGGACCAAACAGAGATCGTAAAGGGTGAACAAACACCTAAACCCTTTCTCTATTAATATTGGTTTTTCTTTGTCTTGTGACTTTTTCCCTTTTTTTTTTTTTTTCTTTCTTTCTCTGATATAAGCCCAGAGGTCCCAGCTCCACCTGGACCAATCAGGGATCATTAAGGGTGAACAGCCACCTAAACCCTTTTTGCTTATCATATATAAATACATATATATATATATATATATATATATATATATATATATATATATCTTATATATATCTCATATGTGTGTGTGTGTGTATATATATATATTTTTTGTTTTGTTTTGTTTTGTTTTTGTTTGTTTGTTTTTTCTGCTAAAAGCCCTCAGGTCCCGGCTCCAACCGGACCAATCAGGGATTATTATTAAGGGTGGAGAGCCATCTAAACCCATTCTTCTTATTATTATTATCGTTTTTATTCCTCTTTTCCTTTTGCTTTTTTTCTTTTCTTTCTTTTCCTTTTTTTTTTCCTGCTAAAAGCTCACAGGTCCAGAATACAACCAGACACCCCAAATAAAGGACACACCAAGAACAACAAGTGGAGAAAATCTGGGAGAATGCAACATTGAACTCCACAAATCTCCTATCACAGAAGGGTGCTCAACTAAGGCAAGGAAGCAAAGCAGGTTAACCCAAGGCCAAAGCAAAACAAATAAAAAGCAAGCAACAGCAGACACCCAAAATGGGTAAAAAAAAGAATCAGTCCATCACCAAAAGGAAAAGAAGAATCCCCAGAAAGACCACAAAAAAGAAAACTATAAATAACTCCAGAAGAACTACAAAGAACTCCAGGGAAATTACAAGGAATTTAATGAGAGCTACAACAGCATGAAAAAGGACACAGAAAATATCAATAAGTGCCAGGAGGAAATGAAGAATACAATTTCTGAATTGAAGGACAAATATCATATGATCTCACACATTACGGGACAATAATGAGCAAAACTAACAACAAGCAAAACAGAACCAAATATATGAATACAATGAATAGGCCTTCAGTGGTCAGGGGGAAAGGTGTGGGGAGAGGGGGGAGGGAGAGGCAAGAAAGGGGGAGCAGCTTAGACAAGAACCTAGTATAAAGGAACCATGGACATGGACAACAGGTGGGATTGACTTTGGGGGGAATGGGTGGGTAGGGAGGGGGACAGAGGGGAGCAAAAAGGGGATGGATGTAATACAACAACAATAAAAATTTTAAAAAAAGAATAGAGTAGAAGGAATCAACAGTAGGCTAGAGGAGGCAGAGGACGGGATCAGTGAGTTGGAGGATAATGTAGACAAATACTCCAAGACAGTACAAGGGAATACAAAAAGGCTGAATAAGACCGAAGAGGGGTTAAGAGAGCTGCAGGACAACATGAAACGTATCCGTATCATAGGGATACCAGAAGGAGAAGAGAAACAAGGAATGGAAAACCTGTTCAAAAAAGTCATCATAGAAAATTTCCCTAACATGATGAGTGAAAACATTAATCCAGTTCAGACAGCACAGAGGGTCCCAATGAGGATCAACCCAAACAGACCAACACCAAGGCACATTATTATTAAAATGGCTAACTTCAAAGTCAAAGAGAGAATCCTAAAAGCATCAAGAGAGAAAAGACAAATAACATACAAAGGGGCTCCAATAAGGCTATCAAATGATTATTCAACAGGAACTATTCAAGCCAGAAGGGAATGGCAAAAAGTATTTCAAGTCATGGTAAACAAAGGCCTGCAACCAAGAATACTCTACCCAGCAAGGCTCCCATTCAAGATAGAAGGAGAAATAAGGAGCTTCCCAGACAAAAGAAAGATTAAAAGAATATATCGCTACCAAACCAGCATTGCAAGAAATGCTAAAAGGTATGCTATAACAATAAGTAAACAAATAAAATGAAGAAACAGAGAAAGCCAAAGAGGAATACAGACACAAAGGGAGAAAATGGCAATGAATAAGTATCAATCAATAATCATCTTAAATGTAAATGGATTAAATGCACCAATCAAAAGACATAGGGTAGCCGAATGGATAAGACAACATGACCCACAATTATGCTGTCTTCAAGAGACCCACCTCAGAACAAAAGATCGACACAGACTGATAGTGAACGGATGGAAAAATATATATCAAGCAAATAGACCCCAAAAAATAGCTTGAGTAGCAATACTGATTTCAGATAAAATAGATTTTACAATGAAGGCCATAAAAAGGGACAAAGATGGACATTTCATAATACTTAAAGGAACAATCCATCAAGAAAAAATAATTCTGATAAACTTATACCCACCCAACATAGGAGCTCCAAAATATATAAGGAAAATTTTGGAAGACTTTAAGAAAGACATAGACAGCAACACAATAATAGTAGGGGATTTTAATACGCCACTATCAACAACGGACAGATCTTCCAAACAAAAAATCCCCAGAGATGTTGTGGCATTGAACAACACTCTAGAGGAAATGGACCTAACTGATGGATACAGAGTCTTTTATCCCAAAGAAGCAAAATACACATTCTTTTCAAATACACATGGATCATTCTCCAAGATAGACCACATGGTATGTCACAAGACAAGCCTCCACAAATACAGGAAAATTGAAGTCATACAAAGTATCTTCTCAGATCACAATGGCTTGAAACTAGAAACCAAATTCAAGGGGAAAACCCAAAAATTCTCTAATTCATGGAGACTGAATAACATGCTTTTAAGCAATGAAGGGGTCAACAATGAGATCAAAGATGAAATCAAAAAGTTCCTGGAAACAAATGACAA
>PVIW01010709.1:0-42323 GCA_004026585.1 Noctilio leporinus
TTATCCTGAAATCTTGCTTGAAAGACACATGGAATAATCATCTCCCTCTACTAGGAAATTCTGGTTTTCAAAGGCAGGTAGGACTCTGGAAATGCTATGTACACTTATCCCAGTGGTCGATGTAAGAGCAAAATCCAAAATGATAAGATAAGGCTGTGGGAAAAGAAGTTTACATCAATTTTAAAACCTTCTGCTCAGTTTTACCACAATATGAAAATCAGGCAATGTGTGTATTAAACATTTTCTTAAACAAAGATTTGTAATAGTGAAAAATAGAACAAAACAAAACACCTTCCACTCAGCCATCAACAAATAATGTGATAATTCTCTGTCCTTAACCTAGGGACCCAGTGAAGACCAAGTTGTTCCCTAATGAATAGCTGAGGACTAGCTCTCCTAATCATGACGGGGGACCCCAATTTAGTGAGACAGAAAATGACCTACTCATATAAAAGAATTGTAACCATCTCAAGATTACATTTAAGAAAGAGGCATCTGCTAGCCCTTGAGTCACATGAATCCCCAAGAAACTTGTTCCAGAATCAGGAAAAACTGTAATAATGGTACTGAACAGATGAGTGGTAAAGTAGAAACAACTTTGAAAGCTGAATGGGTGCATTCAAGCTGCCCTAAATATAGGTTGTTTATACTATTGCTCACATTCTTGATTGATACTATTTGTGAAAGTAAAGTCCCCAGTTCTGGAAAAGTACTTAGTGTTCTAACTAAAATATTATGTTTTCCTCCCCTTACAATTGCTTAGAATGGTATAGAACTTTGAAAGGGACTATGAAGTTTTCACATTGTGTGAATAGAAGATAGCATTTTCTGGGCTACAGCTAAGATTTAGAAATGCCGACATATGGATCAGGCAACACTCCCTACCCACAGAGTCATGTGTATGTGTATATGTGGAATTTCTCACATAAATGAGCCACACATATTTAAATGTTATAGAAAGCTCATAGAAAAATTGAAAAACTGTAAGGCACTTAAATGTTACAGAAAGTTCAAAAGTTCTTAAGTGCCTAGAATGCTTGCATATATTATATAGGTGTCCAACCATTCTCTGATTTACATCTGAGTCAAGATGTCCCTGAAATTTTTTATTCCATATATTCATTCATTCCATAATCCAATAAAATTTCTATTATGAATCATTTTCCCCACCATCAAATTCATAGTTGAAGCCCTAACCCCCAAAATTACTATGTTTTGAGATAGGACTTTTAGAAGCTAATTAAAGTGATGTTATAAGGTTAGGGTCCTAAACTGATAGGACCTGTGGTCTTATAAGAAGAGAGGATAGGACCTGTGGTCTTACAAGAAGAGAGAAAAGTCTATCTATTGCTCTCTCTCTCTCTCTTTCTCTGTCAATTCCATATATAGTCACTGAGAAAAGGTCATGTGAACATACAGCAAGAAGGCAGCTCTCTGCAAGCCAGGAAGAGAGCCCTCATCCTAGCCTCATCATGGTGGTATCTTTATCTCAGTGTCTCAGAATGCAGAACTGCCTAACAATAAATTTGTTTAAGCCATTGAGTCTATAATAATTTTGTTTGGTGTTCTGTGCAGACTAAGATAAGCCTTGCCTTTGACAAGCTTACATTGAAGAAATAAAGAGCAAGAAATAGTCCAGCAAGTCACTAAGTCCATGTGTAATATGTTATATGGTCATAAGTGCTCAGTGAAAACTGAAGCTAAAAAGAAGAGTGAAAAAGAATGAGGTGTGGCATTTTATAATATACCAATGAACGCTTTTTTTATATGGTAAAAAACTAAGGGGGAGTGGAAGAAATGGAATAGAAGAAAGCATGGAACAAGTCATGTCAATATCTGGGACAGAACATTCCAGAACAAAATAATAAGTTCCAAGGGTCTGAGAGGGAATCATGATGGCAGTTTTAAGGGCAGCAAGGAAGCCACTGTGTGTCTGTGGTAGAGTGGATGACAAGAGAGATAGTAGAAAACATAATCAATGAGGTAGCTGGGGTCCATTTCAATGAGAGCCTTGCAAGCCCTTGCAAGTTAGTTAGTACCTTGAATCTTATCTGAGTGAGATAGGAAATTTGGGAAGAATAACTTAATCTGACAAAATTTAAATCCCTCTAGCTGCTGCATAGAAAACTGATAGTAGAGAGGAAAGAATAAAGGCAGAGAGAGTAGTTAGAAGCCGATTACATTTGTCAGGTGATGAAAGATGCTGACTTGGATCAGTGTTATAGTATTGGATGCGGGTGATGAAAAGGAGCTGGATACTGAGACTATTTCAAAGGAAAAGTCAAGAGCATTTGCTGAAAGATTAACTATAAGGGTGTAAGTGAGAGCAAGACATAAATAAATTTATCTGGTTATCTGATATAAAGGAAGAGGCTGTGAAATAAATGAAGGTCAGAGTTCTTGCCAGAGAATCATTTAAAGTTAATAAGGAGACTATTACAGTAGGACACCCTATGAAAGAATCTCTGGTTTTTGAAGTGACTTCTTGTTCCTGTACAGCATGAAGCTTTGTTTGACCACTTTATGCCTTCCCCTACTGAAACAAGAAAGGAGAATTGGCAATAGAGAGGCATGAAAAACCAAGAATATTGAGATATAAGTAACTAAGAGACCAAACACCTCATTCTCCAGGAAGCACTGAAGGTTGATAAGTTGGCAACACCTTGTAAATACCAGCATGCTATATTAGCAATGTCAATAATTCCAGAAAGTTAGAAGGTAATTGAGAAAAGATCATGGGAAGTGGTCTATAAATAAGATAACTGGTAGTCAAAAGGAGACAAGTAGTATGGAAAGAAAATGAGTTAAGAGAAAATATACTAACAGGACAGATACTCCAGAAGTGTTAAAAAAACAGAAGTGAACAGGTAAGTAGGGTTGGTAAGATTCTACACGGCCCAAGCAGAGGGACTATTGAGCTTTAATTAAAATCTTGATGATGTCAAAGAGGCCTCACATATTTAACCTCATTTTTCAAGACTCCTGGTAAAACCAAGTAATTAGTGAGAGCTGAGTATTTAACACTTGGTTTATGAGTATCAAATGATCAGTAGGGGACACCCTACTGAAAGAATTTTACATGGGACTCATAAATTGGTGGAGAGATCAGAGCTTATAGCTAGTGTATAGTTTAATGCAATTTAGAGGAAGGAATAAAAGGATACCCATTAACACATTGTTGACCAGTCATGAAAAACTGGTGTTTTCAAGCCCAAACATTGTTGATGGATAATGTGTTGCCTTGTGTGTGCACTTGCATTAGCTTTTGTATAAAATTGCCAGTTAACAATGTGTTAAGTGGATGGTTAGATGACTAGGTGAATGGGGCAATGGAAGGATAGAGAATTACTCAGAAGTTAGTCAAATCAAATATGTCTTGACTGGTATATATATGTACACACACATACACACACACATATGTGTATATATATATAAAGATATGTGTGTATATATACATAAAAATATACATACACACACTGATACACCGAGATATTTGTGTGTGTATATATATATATACACACATATATCTTTACATATATATATATGGCATAATTAGATATAGATACTGAGAGACACCATTATACCACAGATAGGTAGATGTTAATGTTTTTCAATTTCACCTATCCCATGCTGTTTGATTCACACATATAGCATTTATTTATAATACTGTTTGAGTAAGATAAAGGAAACTACAATTATTATGGGTAAGGAGAAAAATGGTCTAAGCTGCAGGGCAAGTTTAGGTCATATATGAAGATTGTAATAATATGAGTAGAACTTAATAGATATAAATGCTCATGTTTTAGAAATGGTGTGTGTACTTCATTGTGTGTTCATTTTGATGCATAGGTATTGCTGTCTTGGGGGTTGTTTTAACCTATTTACAGAAACATGCCACAAAAGACTCTGAATAGTTAAAACAATCTTGAGAAAAAACAAAGCTGGAGGCATTTAAGTCTGTAATTTCGACTATATTATAAAACTATGGTATTAAAAATAGTATGGTATTGGCATAATAACAGACACAGGTTAATGGAACAGCATAAAACATCCAGAAATAAATCCAAACATAAATGGTCAATTAATTATATTACAAAGGAGCAAAAAATATATGATGAGGAAATGACAGTCTTCAATAAATGGTGTTAGAAAAATTATACAGCACATGCAAAAGAATAAACTTGGAACTATTGGATGCCCTACACTAAAATCAAGTTAAAATGGATTAATGACTTGAACATAAGACCTGAAAACATAAAGCTACAAGAAGAAAACCTAGGAGGTAAGCTTCTTGATATATCTAAGCTAATTTTTTTTTTTTTTTTTTTTTGGATTTGACATCAAAATTAAAGACAATAAAAGTAAAGTAAACAATTGGGAATACATCATACTAAAAATCTTCTATACGACAAAGAAAATTATCAACAAAATCAAAAGGCAACCCAGTGAATGGGAGAAAATATTTGCAAATCATATCTAATAAGAAGTTAATATACAAAATGTATAAAGAGCCCATAAACCTCAATAGCAAAAAACAAAAACAAAAACAAAACACAAAGAATCCAATTTTCTAAGTGGATAGAGGGACTAAATAGATATTTTTCCAATAAAGACACAAATGGCCAACATGAAAAAGTGATCAACATTACTAATCATCAAGGAAATGCAAATCAAAACCATAGTGAGATATTATCTCACAATTGTTAGAATGCTTTAATCAAAAAGACAAGAGATAAATGCTAGCAAGGATATGGAGAAAAGGAACCTCTGGTGCACTGTTAATGGGAATATAAATTTGTACAGCCACTATGGAAAACAGTATGAAATGTCTTCAAAAAATTAAAAATAGTACTGCAATGTAATCTAGCAGTCCCACTTCAGGGTGTGTGTGTGTGTGTGTATCCACACTCTAATGTTAATTCTACCATTTTTTATTTTATTTATAGTAGCCAAAACATGGGAACATGTACATTTCCATTGATGGATGAGTGAATAAAGAAAATGTGGTGTATATATGCAATACAATTTATTCAGCTATACAAAAATAAAGAAATCCTGCCATTTGTTGAACTATGGGTGAAACTTGAGTCCATTTTACTAAGTGAAATGTAAGACAAAGAAAAAGCAAATACTCTTTTATCTCACTTAGATGTGTAATCTAAAAAAATGAAACTCAAATACAGAAAAAGTTGGTGATTGTCAAAGGGTGGGGGTGGAATGGGGTAGGCAAAATGGATGAACATTGTCAAAGGTACAAAATTTCAGTTATAAAATAAATATTTCATAGGGTTGTAATGTACAGCATGGTGACTTTAGTTAGCAATACTGTATAGTATATTTGAAAGTTGCTAAGAGAGTAGATCTTAAAAGTACTCATCACAAGAGAAAAATTGTAAGTATGGGAGGTGATGCAAGTTAACTAACTTTATTGTGGTAATCATTTTTCAATATACATATACACATATCAAAATACTATGTTGTAAACCTAAAACAAATATGTATTAATTTTATCTCAAAACTGGAAAACTTTTTAAATGCATTACATTTTCCTTTGCTATATGAAACTTCAATTTTAAGAGACTTGTTTTCATATCCGAGTTGCTAGATTCTAGATTTGACAGAAAAAAAAGGATTTTTCTTATTGAATTATTAAAATGAGAAAGATCATGTCTGCTTTGATTGGCACATCTGTAAATATTTCATTCCCTGTCACCATATATAGATGCCCCTGCTCTATTGAGAAAATTACTCATTCTCATCACACTTATTGTTAATAGCTTTTATTTAGCAATTCTTTCATTTAAGAATTCTAAGGAAGTAAAAGAACTCATAAAAAGTTCTCTTAAAAATGTGGGAACCTGTGACATTTTGTGAAAAAATAAATAAAAGAATGAAAATGATTTGCAAATGTTTTTCTCAGAAAGGTCATATAAAAATGGAATCCATGGGTTAGTCATTAAAATAATTCCTCTTAGGCTTTAGAGGGCAACTGCCAGGGCTCTGCTGGCCTGCTCGCATTCAAGGTTGTGGCCTCATTAGCCTGAATTCAGTGAATATGACTTGGAGAACCTTTCTAAAAAGAATGAGGTACTGTCTTCAAGTTGAGGCTAATGAGAAACAATATACATTTACAGAATCTTGAGTGTTTAACATAGCTCCTGTTGATGGTGAAGAATTAGAGCAAGAAGATACTCTGTTTGCAAAATCTTAACAGAAGTAGAGGATTAGAAATCTCCCTTGGATACTGAATTTATCATGCATTCTACTGCTGACATCTTGTTGAAAAGTAGAAGACAAGAGAAGTGGATGTTCATTCTACATGGGAAGAAAGAAAAGGCAATACATCATAATGTTTGCATTTGCCAAGAGCTCATTTCAGTGGTTTCTTTGTGCATTTTACTTGCTTTTACATAATACTAGACAGCATTCAAATGCTCATAACTCATATTTTGAAGAGCTGCATTATGAGTTTATGGGATTTATTCAGTGAGGTATTTAGTATTTTACATTTGTGAATCATTAACTTGTCTAAGCCTTTAGCCACCTGACAAATTTAGCACTAAAGAAATAGTGATTTTATTTTCTACGCAATGGTAGAGTTCCAGTTGGCAAATGAACTGTTTATCTCAAGATGCCAAACATGTATTAAGCCTTTTTCTTTTCAAAAACTTTCCTAAGTTACAGGACCAGATGAACACAACTTAACATTAGCTTGTTTGACTTTAGTTTATTAAATAATTGAAGATTCCAAGAGCAATTTTAAGCTACTGTAGAAAAAGTCTGATGTTGCTGTTATTTTATATTTGGCCATTTAAGTAAATAACAGAGATCATTCAGAAGATAAATTTTCTGTATATAATTATTTAAGTTATTGTGCTTCATGATCAATCTGATGTGCCAATCTGATTGAGCTAAGGGATGCCCAGATACCTAATAAAATATTATTTCTGGGTGTGCCTGTGAAGGTATCTCAGAATTTGATTTAGTAGACTGAGTAAAGTAGATTGCCCTTACCAATGCCATGGGCATCACCTAATTTACTAAGGGCCTTAATAGAACAAAGAGAGAGAAAGCCAACTTATTCTCTGCGTAAGCTCAAGGAATCATCTACTCCTTCCCTTGGACATGGCACTTTTGGTTCTTGGGCTTTTGGACTCAGACCAAGTCTTATACTATAACTTATTCCCTACTCTGCCCTCAGTTTTTGTTTTTTTTTGTTTTGTTTTGTTTGAGGTTTTATTTATTACTTTTAGAGAGAGGGGAAGGGAGAGAGGCAGAGAGAGAAAGAGAGAGAGACATCAATGTGTGGTTGCCTTTCACCTGCCTCCAGCCATGGATCTGGCTGGAGACCTGGCTTTCAACCTGATCACGTGCCCTGGCTGGGGGAATCGAACCAGTGACCTTTGGGTTCCCAGGCCAGCACCCTATCCACCGTGCCACCAGTCAGGGCTGCCCTCAGATTTTAGGTCTTTGGACCTCACCAGCTTTTCTAGTTTTCCACTTGCACATGACGACCATGGGACATCTTGGCTTTCATAACCATATGAGCAAATTCCTATAACAAACCCTCTTGTATATCTATATTTATCTTACTGGTTCTATTTCTCAGGCTGCCTGTGCCATCTGCTTTAATGCATTGTGTGTTGTTGAATTAAAATAGAATCAGAGCTGAATGGAAGCTTGCACACATTTAGGAAGCCCACTTCCCTGTCTTTAAAGGCAAAAAGTGGAAGGGAAACATAAGCAGATAAGATAAATATACTTGGATCACATTAATGATCCATTCAATTAAATGATATAATTGCTAGAATGTAATCATAAATAATAATGCTGGTTTTTCAACGACTGAGTAAAGAGAAGAGTGAGTGATGTTTATTAATGTAGCATAGAAATGTTTGAGGTGCAAGACAGAGAATTTCCAGGACATATGCCAAACAGGGTGTGACTTTCCCTTTAAAAGTTTAATATGCCTCTTCCTTTTCAAAGCAGGCATTTTCAATGTTGGTTATGGAGAGGAATATGGAGCTAGTAATAAGAACATGGAAATATGTCTGGATGCCTAAGTTAAATAAAAACATATACCCACAATATTAAATATGAAATGTGATTATCAAGTAAAACATGCAACCAAAATTCAACAAAACACATTTTTGAAAAAAATTAAAATGGTGAATGACTATCAAGTAAGTGATTTTTTTAAACAAGTATGTGAAAAGACTGATAGCCACAAATATTACAAAATGATTGACAACCTAGTGCACAATTACATGGGTCCAATAACTAAAAAGAGCAGAAGATGGGCAGAATGTCTGAGGGGAAGAATCCAAAATAAGAGGAAGTGTACTCTGAGCCACAGTGGCCAGGGGTTATCCCCAGCTTCTCACAGAGGAACTGAGAGTTAAGGTAAGAGAGACCAGTGGATAAGACTGGACCCTACCTGACCCTATCCCTGTCTGTCTGGTGCTCAGGCTGCCTGGACTATCCTTCCTAGTAGTGGAATTTTCCTTGACAGGAGACTATGCAATATGGGCATGGCCTTGATGACCCAATGGCAATACCTATTGTACATCATTTTCCACTCCCTGAGGTTGACTGGGAAGACCAGTTGAAAAGAGAAGAGATTTCTCCTTAATACTTGCTTCTCTGTGTCACTTATATTTTACACTTGGCACTTATATTTTACAGACATGTGAAATAACTAAAAACTGTCAAGGAGACACTTCAAAGCAGCTTACCCAAGCAGCTTATCACCTTAATGAGTCATTACTCAAACTTATGTAAGATCCATCTGACAATAATTTTGTTATCTATATTCATTATTTATGTCTCCCTGTCCATTACTAAAACTTAATGGCTAATGCCAAGAATGATTTGATGCAATTGAAAAGGAAAATATATAATAATATTCATACCATAAATATGACTTTGAGAACCAATGAACTACCTCAGAATACTTGGCATTTGGGTACTGGTGAAGTAGTAATAATTATATTATCCAGGATACAACAATCTACATACTTTTTAATTTTCCTTCTTTTGTGTTTCCCTTTTATATTCTTTTAAGGATGTGTAGGACTTCAAGACTCAGGTCAAATGTATTAGAATCTTTTAACATAGCACCAATAGGACACATAACACAACTGTTCATATAAAACACTCCTACCTATTCATTGAGGGGGAAATGCACTTAGCTTGAAACATCTTTTAAGCTCCTCTTGTGCTTTTCAAATTCTGGAGAAAAAGCAGAAGTTAGTGCTAAGTTAGAATTAGTGTTCAGAGCCTATTAAGTAAAGAGTTATAATATTACCTCATTGTTAAATACTGCTCTACAGCTTGCAGGTATTGATAGCAGTTTAAACATACAGGAGGCTGGGACACACCTATTCTAAACAGGTCTGCATCCTGTCTTTTGTGATTTCATGGTCCTTGCAGTGCTGTCTGCACTCAAACTGCGGAGACCTAACTTTTGCTAGACTGATCAGATAATGCCTGAGATGCGAGCGACAATAATTTCCTGTCCATCCTGACCCAATCCAGCTCTTGCTACAAGTGCTCATCCCTATGTCTGCACGCCATTCATGTAAAGAAGTTGTCTGGGGCAGGGGATAAGAGGACCACTTGCCAACCCAGAGTCTACCAAAAGGTGTTTATTTGTATTTGATTTCTCTTTTCCTTTTTTAAATTTTAATGTGTAAATCCCTCAGTCCTCCTACCCACCCCACCCTGCTTCTCTTCTGCCTAACTGCCTATAAGTCATCGCTCATTCTCTATCAATTAGTTATTCTGCAAAAATGGTGTCCTGGTCCCCAAGGGGTGGCAAGAGGAGAGAGAAAGGACTTTTTATCATGCAATCTCAGGGTTTAGTATGAACAAAACAACCAAAATGCTCATCCTCTCTCTAGTCTCCCTTATGTGTTAGTACACTAAAGGGATATCTATGTTGAACACATTACAAAACACCCCCTATTTTTGGTAGCTTTCAGACACAACTAGACAGAGGAAAAAATTTTCCAATATTTCCTATGCAATATCTCTAGTTCAAATTTAAAAATTAATCATTATTTAAGCATTTAATTCTACCTATATCAACCACATAGTACTATGGCTACTCAACCTTCTATTGATTATGTTAAATACTGCTATTAACATTCTATCAATCTATTTAAATACTTCTTTTGAAGTATTTTAAAAGATTTTATCTATTATTTTTAGAGAGAGGGGAAAGGGAGAGAAGCAGAGAGGGAGAGAGACATCAATGTATGGTTGCCTTTCACCTGCCTCCAGCCACGGATCTGGCTGGAGACCTGGCTTGCAACCTGGTTATGTGCCCTGGCTGGGGAATTGAACCAGTAACCTTTGGGTTCGCGGGCTGGCATCTTATCCACTGTGCCAGCAGCCAGGGCCTCTTTTGAAGTATTTTAAGAGACAGAAGATCACTAGATATAACCTGTGTTTTTGAAATGCAAGTCAGAATGATGTGCAAACCATTTTTATTGCTTTCTATTAACCAATATTATTGCTAATCTTCCTTTTGTTTGTAATATGATGAGGAGGTGGTTTGATACCACTATTTTATATCCATTCTTATTCTTGCCAATTGCCTGATTCAGCTGATGAATTATTTTATTGTTCTGACTGAATAAGTGAGCTATCAAATACCTTTCAGGTGACTCTAATGATTAATATATATATAGTGTGTGTGTATGAGATATATTATATATATCATATATGATATATATATTATATATTAGATATAATACATATCATATACATTTTATGTATATATATATATGTAATATTATATATTATATATCTCCCTCCCACAAGTTTCCCTTTGCTATTGAGGTATTTATTTTTTATTTCTCATGTCTTCTTCAAGGCAAACTACTGAGATTTTTGTCATAGGCACATGAAACACTGGCCAAGACCTTCTATCTATAATACATTAGAGGTGGGGGATGAGAAACATAATGTATATCATAAAAGGTCCAGCCATTGCTAATATGAGAATGGTTGGTGCAACATTGTTGTAACCTGGCAGCCAAAGACAGTGGATTGGAATGCACATGCATGAACAATGATGACTTCACAGTACTAGTCAATGGGGGTGGTAGACACTGTTAAGTGAGCAAGCATTTCAAGGACTCAACTAAATAATTATAAATTTTGTGGTCATAGACGCCTTTAGGTACATGTGAGGATAAAAAAGTAACTGGTGAGCTTTGGCTGGTGGCATAGTGGATAAGGTGCCAGCCTGCAAACCCAAGGGTCAATGGTTTGATTCCCCAGTCAGGTCACATAACCAGGTTGCAAGTCAGCTCCCCAGCCAAGTCTATGGTTGGAGGCAGGTGAAAGGCAACCATACATTGATATCTCTCTCCCTCTCTGCCTCTCTCCCTTCCCCTTTCTAAAAATAATAAATAAAATCTTTTAAAAAAATTAACTGCTTCAAGGTACAGTGTTCATATCTGTCCTCAAATAATTACTTAACCTTTGATCCAGTTTCAAAGGATTGACTGGCCACTAGCTTTTCTGATTAATGAATAATACCTTAAATACTAAAATAATGGATTTAGAATAAGTCATATAAAGAGTTATTACTTTTAAATAGATGATTTAATCATTAATTGTCTAAAGTGAGAAAAAGTAAAAAATAGTAAGTTATTAACCAAAGAGTTCAATAGTCTAACTGTTTAAGGATTATCTACCACTCAACTTCAGCATAGGATTACTGTGAAGGGTTTGGAAATTCAATCATCTTAGAGATCAAACACTTTCCAAAATATAACATACAGAGGTTAAAAAAATATAAGTATTTTAATTGTAACCTCTCCTTAATGTTAAAGGAAAAGGTAATATTTGACCAACAAAGTTCAAGGGGGAAACTCATGTTAGAATGACTGGCTAATAGAAGTTAACATCACTCTCTTTAATGTCTAAGTGGATCTTTAACACTCAGAGGTTTAAGTGCTGGATTTAGAAAAAGAAAGAAAAGAACTTTAAAAGGTGTTAACTTCATCTGGTGCCATAAAAGAAATGATGTTTAATTAAGCCACTGGTAGTTCTTGGGTGGTTTTCAGTTTCATTTTATACTTTTGAGATGAAAAAGCACATTCAAAATTATGTACAAAGAACCTTTTAGAAACTTTGGAAAGGTCAAGGAGAAAATAGCTGTATTTCAAAAGCTGAACTTTTCAAGGTTTTTCTCTGATTTTTCTAAAATAAGATAGCCTCCTCCTCCTCTTAATAGTTCTTCAAGGCCCTTTTGGTAGCCAAAATCTTTGTTCTTTTTTTAAAGCAGCTTTGTAACAGAAGAACTAAAAATTAATTATGGCTATGGAACTTTTACACAGAAGAGTTTAAAAAGCATAGACGTAAAGAAGGGAAAAGGATGAGGACCCA
This sequence comes from Noctilio leporinus, assembly GCA_004026585.1. Taxonomy (NCBI): domain Eukaryota; kingdom Metazoa; phylum Chordata; class Mammalia; order Chiroptera; family Noctilionidae; genus Noctilio; species Noctilio leporinus. The sequence continues at coordinate 12,403 of PVIW01010709.1, forward strand.
TTTATCTTATATTGACAGGACTAGCTTCAAACGATGACCTTGAATCATAATCATCCTAATGAGCTCAAAATATTTCACTTTAACAAGTGAAACTATAATCAAATCAGTTTCTGAAAGCTCTACTAATGAGCATTTCCTTTGATGAAAACATGGTTAACTGTCTTAGTCTGCAGGAGGTGCACTACAGTAAGGGGCCAGCTCCTGACAACTCATTAGCTGACCTGGGGAGAGAGTAATTTGAATGCTTTTGATAAAAATTTCAAGGCTTTTTTTTAACTTAAATTACAATTTATGCACTTTTATAAATAGTATAATTTTTCTAAGTTGGGGGAAACTAGCAAGAAGACTTCAAAGCTGTAGAACAAAGTTTGTTTATCACATTTGGTCTGTTGTATCCCCAGAACCAGAGAGGAGAAACATGTTTAATTAGTAACTGCTAACTTGGGGCCAATTGCTCCCTATATGGAATTTTTACCAATTGGTACGATGTTAAATGAACTTTAGGTAGCTATATTCTATAAGATTTAAGATAAAAATTAGAAGCCACTGTTACTTACTATGAATCTAAAGAATCTCGTCTGAAACTACTTTCTCCATCAAAAGAAGTCATTCAATTTAGGTAAAACAGAAAAATAACCTAAAATGAAAATTGAATGCTGGAATGTGGTTTGCTTTTATTTAACTACCCATCAAGGATCCCCCCATTTGAATTCCTCATTTTCACTACTATGTAAACAAATAATCTGTTCCCCATCCTCCCACCCCCCAGAGCATGCTTTACAGTAGACTGTCAAAGAAAAATATAAAGCAGAACAGTTCAGATGTTTTAAGTATCACTAAAAGATTATAGTTGCTTCAGAAGACAAATTTCTTATCTTCTCCCTCTCACAAATTTCCCTTTGCTATTGAGGTATTTATTTTTTATTTGTCATGTCTTCTTCAAGGTAAACCACTGAGATTTTTGTCATTGGCACATGAAACACTGGCCAAGATCTGTAATACATTAGAGGTGGGGGATGAGAAACATAATCAGAAATCAGGGTGATCAGATATCAGGGTGGAGGGATTCTCCCTAAATGACTTAACAGATTCTTTGCTCAAATTGGACCTTGCAAACCAAAGACAGGACAAGGGCCAAGTTTAAGGCCTAGCTCAAAAGAGGGCTCTGAGGACCCTGACTAAAAGTTTGTCAAAGAGAGACAGTCTTCATCAGCCAACAACACTGCAGCTTAAGCCTGAGCAAAACTTATCTAGCACACACATTTTCTCAGTAAGGCTCATCACAACCTTTTTGCTCTTAGGAACATTAGCAAGCACTTCAGTACTACACTTGGGTGCCACTCAAACGGCAAAAACACCAAAATAAGCCTGAAAAAAGTGAACACTGTGGCACTAAATAGACCTATAAAGGGACCCTTGCTTACAGTGTGAGAGCTGGAAACAGAAAGCAGAGCATCACCCTGATCCATCTCAGCTGGGAATGAGTGGTGGGTACAGATCTGCCTGTCCCCTAACTCGAAGCAGAAAATTCACCTCTGCAGAGCAAGAGGGGCACAGGAGGTTGGCACACAAGCTCTGTGGGCTCAGTGTGCTGTGTAAGACCTAGAGAAAAATCTTTGGTTTGAAGTAACATTTGTCTCACTTTTTTAATTTATAAAAAGAAAATCCTTCTGTTGTTAAAATAATGATTTTTAAAGGAGCATTTAAATAAATAATTAATGCATTTACTAATCTTACTACCAATAAATATGCCTTCTTCTACATGGAAAAGCCCATGAGAAGATACTGAAGTTCTCTTACTAAATTAAATTTTATAGCTATTTTAAAATTTATAATGAAAGTTACTGTGTAGAAAAACTAATATACTTTAGAAAAATTCACTCATGGAAAACTTCTAAGAGCATTAAAAAGTTGTATTATTAAATATTTTTGCATTCAGGTATTTTTCAACATAAATATTAACCAGCACTCATTTATCTATAATTGGCATAATCTTCACTAATGACAAGAGCATCACAGAGCATCTATATATTTTACGCTGTGCATTAGTTTGCTTGAGTTACTCATCTGGAGCATTTCTTGATTGTATAAGACATAGACCAACATTAGAGACATTACTTAAATCGCATTCCCTACTAAGTGGCATACTCTTTCATTATTAATGGTGATAATCCAAGAATCTCACCTAATTACTAATATGTCAATTAAAAAATATTAGCCAATCAGGTGCCAAGGTTATATATCTTTAGCTTGAAAAGACTCAATTTCCACATGCAAAATCACTAAATTTCTAATTTATGGTTTTTTATATTGTTTTGATTTTTAATTTTTCAATTAGGTAGCAGTTTCTATGAGTTTATTTTTTTTAATTTCTGAATAAAATATAATGATAATGATTGCAGGATAAAATCACATATACTTTTATAATATAACCTTCAGAGAGTACAGAAAGTATAAATAAGAAACTGAAAATCACCTATACAATAGTCATGGTTATTAACACTGTTAGCAAGTGATATTTGAGATAACTAGCCACTATTACTAACAATACTGTGATCAATATTCTCACACATTTTTATATAGTTAAAGCATTTCTATGAAATTTATTATTATTATTTTGCTGGTCCAAAAATATACATATTTGAAATTTTGATGAAATTGCTAGATGCCTTTCCAAAGAAGTTGTATCAATTTACAGTTCTACTAAAATTGTACAAGTGTGTAGCTTCCCTATAACTTTGTCAGCATTGGACATCATTTGATATTTTAAAATTCTCTAAGCTGATAACTAAAGGATGATGCTCTTCTCATTTTTATTTAAATGTTGTAAGTGAAGGTAGAAAATAATTTCTCATCGTACATAAAGTTAGGCAAAATGGCTTTGGGACTAATCTCACAAGAGAAACTCACTATAATATTTTTTGAGAAAATGAGCCTTTGGTCATGTCTCAATTTTCAGTTCTGAATAAACACTTTGAAAGAAAAAAATATTTGGTTTTACTTTTTATACTTCATCATGAATAGAAATTTAACATCCTCTATATAAACTCCCAATCCCAAATCTAAGATGCAGTTTCAGTGCTTGTCAGCTTTGCTTCTGTAGTGTTTAGAGTTTTGATAATTTTAGAGGTATTTCCTCTTGTTCTAAACCCATATGAAAAGGAAAATTAAATTGTACTCACCTTCATATTTTTATATTCTATGTACTTGCATGTTATTTTCATTCTAATAATTCATTTCCTAAAGTATAAGCTGACAATGAAATAGCCAAACAGTAAAAATTCAGCTTCAATGAAATATTTCTTATAAAAGAAATGTTGCAAAGATATATTATTCAGTGAGATGTCTGGTTTCTTTCTTTATTACAGCATTAGTATGGAAAACACAGAACAGAGTGTTTCCATTGGCACTATCCTATTCCTTAACAATTTAATGAACTTCTTTCAGTTTGTACATAATTCTTTGGATATAATCCACCAGAAACTTCAGGACATAAATTAGCCATTACATGCAAATCGGGCAGCATACAAAAACTGACATTTATGGTTGTGCCCTGATTTTCTAACATGCAACAAGTATCAATCCAGAGGTACATGATAAGACAGTTAACATAAATTAAAATCCAAAACACACATATACACTTATGCATATATATATCATTAATGTAATACTACTGGCATAAATTTTAAAGTAAAAACATTATATCAAATGTTTTTAGTGTATATGGTTAAAGTTATGATTTTAAAATAAATCTCAAGATTACTTTTAGTGACTGAAGAAATAACTTTTTTTTACTTTAGGAAACAATTTATATACTTTCTTTTTGTAAAGTTCTCCTTAATATCTAGAACAGTTTTCAAGAAATTTTATTGTGTTTCCTTTTGTTAAACATATTTAAAAATTGGAATAATTATTTTTATGAGAAATTACATTCTATATTCTTAACATATTTTGCCACCCAGTAAAGAGCAGTATTATTGAGAAGCCAAGGACAACTATATGGCTCCTTAAACAATTGCCTTTTTTAATAAAATATTATTTTTGGCTTTCCTTCCTTTTTTAGCTAGTGATAAATATCAATAAGTGATAGAGAATAAAGACCACTAATATGACAACTAGATATAAATTAACATTATTTGCATCATTTATAAAAGGGTGTTAGAATTCTTAATATTTAAAAAATTTTACTCAACATTGTGAAAATAGATCAATCTATTAGAAAAATAAGGGATATTAATAAGAATGCACAAAAGAACTAATAAATAATGAACAGACTAAATGATGTTTACTTTACTATTAATAGAGATTTTTAAAAAAGCCTTACTTCACCCATTAGATTGGAAGCCATAAAAATAGTTATAAAACTTAGTGTTGGGCAGGTAGAGATGCATAGCATTATTTTATTTATACATTATAAAGTATTATACATTATTATACATTATTGGTATGTTTATTTTTGTAAATAACCTTTGTTGAGATTAATTTCATAAATATCTCAAAAACCCTAAACCATTTATACCTAGCAGCTCTACATCTAGCAATCAGGACTAAAGGAATGCATATTTATACAAGACTAGTTATTATAGCCAAGCTTATAGTCACAGAGATATGAAATAAAAATACTTAAATATTGATCAATATAATTCTAGGAAATGAAGAAAGCCAAAGGAATTTAAAATAGTAAGATAGGTCTCATTCCACTGATATGAAAGGATACATTTAAAATATAATCTCCAAGCCCTGGCTGGTGGCACAGTGGATAAGGTGCTGGCCTGCGAACCCAAAGGTCGCTGGTTCAATTCTCAGCCGGGGCACATAACCAGGTTGCAAGCCAGGTCTCCAGCCAGGTCTGTAGCTGGAGGCAGGTGAAAGGCAACCACACATTCATGTTTCTCTCCCTCTCTGCCTCTCTCCCTTCCTTCCCCTCTCTCTAAGAATAATAAATATAATTTTTTAAAAAATAAAATAAAATAAAATATAAGCTCCAGAAAACCATATATAGTATGATCCCTTCAGTGCTAACAAAGGACTTATATACATATATATGTTTTTTTCTTTATAATGTGATCTTTTATATACATAAATATTTTCTAGAAAAAATGTCTAAAAAAGTGTTAATAGTGATTATGTCAGCCATGTAACAATAAATGGAACAAGGATTCTAAAAGAAAAGAACTTAAAAATTGTAGTTAATATCATCCAAATTGTTTGACAGTTTTTAGTTGAGCACTATTACATTTGTAATAAAAAAAAAACTCCTATTTTAAAAAATACCACAATGTTTGCTATAGTAAAAAAGAAGAAATAATCACTTGTTCTGCTTCAGCTACAACATTTGTCAATATGTCTTATTTTACCTTTTCTCAGCCACAACTAAAAATATATGTAATCCTTTAACTTCTAACCTATTGGATATACTTCTGTGAAGAATTATACCAAATTATTGCAGTTCTTCAAAAAAAAATAATTTAAAGTGTTAACTTTTGAAAGGCTCATCATTTTCTTCTTGAAGTAAGATGAGTGCAATTTCTGAAACACTATGGGTTCCAATCTCTTCAACATTCTAGTCACCCTGTAGGCGTAATCCACCTTTCGATAACTCTTAAAACACAGCCTACAGAACTGAATATACTATTCAAGACACAGCCTAAGAGTTCATATTATAGCAAAACTATTACTACCCTTGAACTTGACCCTCTACCACTATTAGTGCAGTTTAAGAATGCACTAACTTTTTAAAGCATCTGTTAACACCGTATTTGCTCATATTGAACAGGTAGTCTAATAAAACCATAGGAATTGTGCCATAAATTTTCCTATTCTATAAATGTGCAATAAACAAGAGTTTACAACAACCTAGTAAAATTTTATTTTATTAGTTTCAGCTCATAGTTCCACCCTGGAAAGGTCTTTTTATTCAGGCATACTACTATCATCTAAGCCAGTAGCTACCCTTTCTAGCTTTGTTTTACCTGAAAAAATGCTAAGTATTTCTTCTTTTATAATTCTAACTGTTGATCAAACTGCTACACAGCAGATGGCCAAGTGGAGAATCCCAGTTCCAGAGATCCCCATGGAGTTTGACATCAATTGATTACTAGATATTCTGGATGGTTGTTCCATTAGTTATGGATTTATAGATTGCTCACATTTTTTTCTTGAGAAAATTAAGAGAATCATCGTGGAAAGTGTTACACAATTATAGATAAACATTTCTGTTGTTTTCCTCAGCAACCATCTTACAATTCACATATACAATACATGTATTGTTAGACACAGTAATAGAATATAGCACCACTTGGGCTCTAGAGGTATAAATTGTTCACTTTATAAAGCTGAACTTCTCAATTCCTATTGCTTACAATATTACAGTGACATCTGTATGATCTTCTCAGTTCTATCTAGAGGAATCAATTTTAATGGTATGTTTCTCACATTTAAATTTTATGAGAAATAATCATTTAGGTGATAGTGGCATAGAGTAGTTAAAAACACAATCCCTAGAAGCAAAGTAACTTGGGTACCTTGAGCAAATTGCTCAAACATGCTGTGCCATTGTTGTCAAATCTATGAAATGGTAAAAATAGTACAGCAGACCCTTGGGGTTAAGGGAACAAATACCCATGTAGTTGAAAACCTGCTTGTAAATTTTGATTCCCCAAATGTCCCTCAGCATCTATAGGGGATTGGTTCCAGGACACCCATGGATATAAAAAACCAGAGATGCTCCACTCCTGTTTATCAAATGGTGTAGAAAAATACATACACACTTGACCCTCCATATCTATAGATTCTCACTATGAATGGAAAATACTGTTTAATGCATTATTATTTTTAAAACTATATTTTATTGATTATGATATTACAGTTGTTCCAATTTCCATACCCCTCACTTTGCCCCCTTCTACCTGGTATCACCCTTCCCCCCAGCAACCCCACCTCCCTTAGTTCATGTCCATGGTTCATGCAAATAAGTTCTTTGGCTTCTCCATTTCCTATACTATTCTTAATATCCCCTGTTCTGTTTCTGCCAAGAAACATTCTGCCAATGGTGCTAATCCCAGCACCATTTCCCCATTCTCCCCCTTCCCCCTCCCAGCTGATAATCCTCCAAATGATCTTCATATCTATGATTCTGTTCCTGTTCTGGTTGTTTGCTTAGTTTTTTTTTTTTTTTAAGTTCAGTTATTGATAGTTGTAAATTTGTTACCTTTTTAAAGTTCATGGTTTTGATCTTCTTTTTCTTTAAGTTGCTTTAACATTTCCTGTAACAATGGCTTGGTGATAATGAACTCCTTTAATTTTACCTCGTCTGGGAAGCACTTTATCTGCCCTTCCATTCTAAATGATAGCTTTGCTGGATAAAAAATCTAGGTCTTCACTTTTCATCACTTTGACTACTTGCCAGCCCCTGCTTGCTTGCAAAGTTTCTTTTGAAGAATCAGCTAACAGTATTATGGGAACTCCTTTGTAGGTGACTCTCTGCTTCTCTCTAGCTGCTTTTAAGATTCTCTATCTTTAACCTTTGGCATTTTAATTATGATGTATCTTGGTGTGATCCTCTTTGGGGTCAATTTGTTTGGGACTCTGTGCTTCCTGGATTTTTACGTGTATTTCTTTCAGCGAATTAGGAAAGTTTTCTCTCATTCCTTTTTCAAGCGAGTCTTCAATTTCTTGTTCTTCCTCTTCTCCTTCTGACATTCCCATGATTCTGGTGTTGGTATGTTTGGAGATGTTCCAAAGGTTCCTCAGCCTCTCCATATTTTTATATATTCTTATTTCTTGTTTTTGTTTTGGTTGAATGTTTATCTCTTCCTTATTTCCCAATCATTGGTTTGAATCCTGGCTTCCATCCCTTCTCTGTTGGTTACCTGTAGATTAGTCTTTATTTCACTTAATATAACTTTCATTTCTTTGTTTTTTGCTGCACTCAAGGCATTCTCTGAGCATGTCACTAGTGCTTTGAACTCTGCATCTGATAGGTTTGCTATCTCTTTTTGCTTAGTTCTTTTTCTGGGGTTTTGTTCTGTTCTTTCATGTGGGCCATGTTTATTTGTTTCCTCAATTTAGCAGTCTCCTTGTGTTTGTTTCTGTGTATTAAGTAGAGCTGCTTTGATTCCCTATCTTAGTAGTGTGGCCTATTGTATAAAAGGCACCTATAAATCATGTGGGGTGGAGCCTTAGGTAATTGCCAGGGTGGGGCCACCCACTTTAGCTCTTTGTGGCTGTGTGCTGAGGGCTCAGAGAGAGGACAGTGCCATCACCTGGCTTCTGGCAGTTTGCCTAGTACTTGCCCCATTTCCAGTCACTTCCTCTCCCTTTTACGTGCAACTGGTGCCCTTCCAGCTGCTACCTTGGTGGTGAATCCTGGAGTAAGTGGGTGTATGTACATTCTAAGACTATGCTGGCCCTATAAGTGGTGTAAATCTGGCAGTTTGTCTTCCATCCCAACCCCCACCTATTTTCATAGCCAGAGGTTATGGGGGTTTCTATTTTCCCAGTGCTGAAACCCTGGGCTGGGTGGTCTGGTCTGGGATCACTCACTTCCAAGTTATCCCTCCTATCCATTCCACCCTGGCACTGCTGCCACTGCCTTTCTGTGCCACGTTGCCTCTCTGACTGTCTCTTGGACTCCATCCTGCCTACCCCTCTGTATGAATGTATCTTCTTTAAACGCTTAGTTGTCAGACTTCCATACAGCTAAATCTTCTGATGGTTCTGGGTATTAGTTTTGAGCTCTGGTTGTAATTCTTTCTATGGTTGGGCAAGGAGGAAAGTATGTCTACCTATGCCTCCACCTTGACCAGAAGTTTCTAATGCATGGTTTTTTTAATCTATGGACATGAACCTAAAATACATAGGGCCAACTGTTTATTTATTGAAAACAATGTGTAAGTGGTTCTGAATAGTTCAACACATGTTTTCAAGGGTCAATTATTTTTCTTTCAAAGGGATTAAATGAATTAATAGATGTAAAACATAAGAAAAACACCTGGTACCTCATAAGCTTTAATAACTGTAACTACAAATATTATGACATTTTTAAAGAAAAAATACAGTAGTATAAATTAACTATGAAGCAACAATTTCAACTTGGTGCTATTTTTCTTATACTGTCCTGTTCTGTGCTCTACAAAAGATGCGCTTATTACTGTCTCCTAAGCCTTACGTACACTTCTACAGTCCAATATTTCTCTATCCATTCATTGAAGCAGTGGATGTTTATTATTATTATTATGCTGCAATAATTGCTGGACTATTCTTGCAAAGGCCCCTGTCTGGTTAGTGAGGGGATTTGTCTAGAGCTCTGAAAATTGAAGGGTCAGAAAACTAAAATTTTCAGTGATGCTTTAAGTTTTATCACCCTTATATTTAACTACTTTAAAATATAAATTTGTGTTATAATAAAAAGTTGGCTATTACTAATTTCCTAGTTACATGAGTCAGGAGTATGGGATTTAAGGTGTTGAAATAATAATGAACAAGCACACCTGCATTAGAAAGCCATGAAACCTGAAAGAGCCACATTGAGTCAATACAGTGCTAAAAGGAGGAACAGTTATTCCAGCAGGAAACACAGCATAAATTTTCATTATTTCAAATATTAAAAAATAGAATGTGAAAATGCTTCCAGAAGAATTTAGGAAAAGTTTTAGAATTGATTGCTTGAATATAATTAAAAGAATATAACCTTTAACCCTGGCTGGTAGCACAGTGGATAAGGTGCCGGCCTGTGAATCCAAAGGTCGCTGGTTTGATTCCCAGCCAGGACACATAACCAGGTTGCAAGCCAGGTCTCCAGCCAGGTCCGTGACCAGAGACAGGTGAAAAGCAACCTCCCTCTCTGCCTCTCTCCCTTCCCCTCTCTCTGAAAATAATAAATAAAATCTTAAAAATAAAAATAAGAATATAACGTTTAGAAAGACAGAAGCTATCAAAACTCTGATTTTAATTGCAAATGTTAGTATGACATTGACAACTGAACATGAACATGACAACTGAAGCTCTAGACAAAGGTTATTCCATATCCCTAAAATATGAACTATTTTAACTTTTTCTCAAATATAATAAATATTTCATTACCTGTACCATAGAATCCATTAAACCTCTAGTTTTAGAGAAAAATGAAAATGGTCAAGACACTTAAGATTATCAACCTAAGAAAAATCTCAAAGTAGTATTATGACATTGCCTATATATTAGTAATAGATATAAATCTACTTCTAGTTTGTCAGCAGCCTAATATATCATAAGTGATCCTGTGGGCACCTGTATCCTTGAAGGTGCAAGATGAAGAGGGGCTAGATTTGTTTTATGTATATCTAGCCAATAGGCAATATACAAAAAATACAAAAAAAGGCAAAAGTTTAGCTCACTATAAAAATAATGTTATAACAATCACAACCATGTAGAAGTGAAAGTTGCCTAATTTGGTTAGATTTTCTGATAGAAGGAGGATTTTACACCAAATTATTGTAGTCCTCTGAAGTGTATTCTATTAACTTTAGACAAAATAAACTGAGTTTTTTTCATATTTTGAATTATTGTTAAATACAAAATGTAAAACTAAACATTTTGCACACCTATTTTAGATCAAAGAAAACATAGTTCATCCTCAGTTCCTGTGTCATATCAAACAACTGTTATTAAAAATGCATTGTTTCTCCATCTCCAGCCTCCATACTTTTTATTACCGAGCCACTGCCTCATTGTACTTTTCTTCTCTCCCCATGTCCCTATTTTGAATTAAGGCCAGTACCTCTCAACAAGTATAAATAGGTCACTTCATATCTAGCTGGTGATCTTAGAAAGCTCATAAAAGATATATGTTCCCTTTTTCTTTAGGGGTAGTGCTAGATTCTGAAATATCCTCAAATGAATAAAGAGGGAAGCCCCTGTTAGTTACTAAATTTAAAGGCTGAGTAAAAAATTTCTATAACCACTTTCAAAATTGAATTCTAATCCTGTGCAATTCTGCAATTCCTAGATGAGATGTGAAATTTTATAAATTATACAAACTAAATATGTTCCTATCTCCCTCCTTCTACTTTCTTTCTTCTTTTTGAAAGGTGATTGATTTAAAAATAAGAGAAAGTAAAGGAAAAGTAGAGATCTCTAATATATATATATATACATATATATATATACATATATATACATATGTATATACATATGTATATACATATATATATATAAAATATATATATACATATATATATTCTTTTTAATGTTTTGTTTCTTGGTGTTTTTAAAGATTTTATTATTTATTATTCTTAGAGAGAGGGGAAGGGAGAGAGGCAGAGAGGGAGAGAGACATCAATGTATGGTTGCCTTTCACCTGCTTCCAGCTATAGACCTGGCTGGAGACCTAGTTTACAGCCTCATTATGTGCCCTGGCTGGGGGATCAAACCAGCGACCTTTGGGTTCACAGGCTGGGGCCTTATCCATTGTGCCACCAGCCAGGGCTTAAAATATATTTTTAGATAATAAATGTCATTGTTTATTGTGAAGTTAATGAGGCAATAGAACAGAGATTTTTAATTAAGCAAAACCTAATTTGGCCTTTGAAAGTCTCAGCTCTCACATAAAACTCATGTTGAGGTCCCAATAATTTTCTCTGATATCAATGTATTTAGCATGTAAGTGGTATTGACAGTAAATTCTTTCAACATTACCATAATTAGTGATATTAAAAGTTACTTATGTAGCATAACTACATTGATTTTATACAGTACCTAGTACTTCTGCAATCTAATACTGATTGTTCAAATTCTTGAATCACAAATAAATGGTTATCTAGCTCCCTTACCATCAAAAGAAATCAGACAGGAAGACATTTACACACACACACACACACACACACACACACACATTCAATGATACTTCATCTAATTGCTCAAAGCACATGTGAGTCAGGAACCATTCATTGAAGACATTTTTGTGATTGTGATGACAAAGTCCAGCTGGAGTTTGAGGAACCCTCATGCAATCATTGTTGATTAGCTATGTCAGAACAACAACAATAAAAGAACATTTTGATAATAGATTTATAAAATATTTAAAGCTCAAAATTATTAGGTCCGCAGGTTAAACTTTAGAATAAATGGCATATATGATGATAGACCCTAAAGAAATCCAACTATAAATTTAAATTTTTCAGATAGAAATCTACAGACAAAATTAATTTATCAATGCAGGTTTGCTTTTAATCTCTAACTTCTTCTAAACTTAAATAGCACTACTCTGTATTTCTAATTTTTAGTATTCTATAGAGGTTTTTAACAAGATCCAAAAAAATAGATATATGAAAGATAAAAAGTGGGAAATTTAGTGAAGAGTAATATAAATGCATGCAAAGCAATGTATTCAAATGATAAGAACCCTAAACTCTAAGACAAATGAAGGAAATGAATACAGTGAGGTGCCCAGTAGAGAAAGTATTCACATTGGTCTGATAAAGCAACTCATCCTACATATTTATAAAATGTGCAAATTTGTGTTTAGCTCACACTGCAGTTTAAAAAAACACATATCTTCATAAATTTTTTAATAATATGTTATAATAGAAAAATTATGGACACTATTCTTGTGACTGGACCATATAAATTCTGGCTACTCACTTTGTTGTCTTGAGATAATTATTTAGCCTCTCTGAGCTTCATTTTATTCATTGTATGAAATAAACTAGTGAAACTTAAAGCTCATGTTTAAGTTGAAAATTAAGTAAGTTGGTATACATGAATTTTCTAACACATTGCCTCATTGGAGATACCTGAGAAATATAAGTAGCCTTTTATTAACTCCTTTCTATATTAATTCTTTATTGTCTACTAAGATTTCTAAGGCTTTGTGGAAATAAGTTATCTTTGTCTTCATTAAGCTTTCAGTCTGGCATAACTAAGGATTCTTCACTGTGCTATTATTCATTTGCTCAAGTAGTCTTTGAAGATATAAAGAAACTATGCTTTACATCAGTCAAGCTGCCATTAGGGGAGAAGTGATTCAGAAGAAAGAAACTACGAAGACTATCCCTTAAATACAAATTCAACTCCTAGCCATTGCAACTGGTCATGTTCAATGGCTAGGGTTGATTTTTAACATAATTTAAAGAAGTAACCAACCCAAATACCTTATAGAAATTATTCTATTCTAGAATCTCCCTTCTCTCAGTAGCTACTATGTTTATGCAAGAACAAAACTTATATAAATATTAATCCTTGTTCTGTGGTTCCCTTGTAGGTGGTTGAATAGTTTCAAAGGGAGTATGATGCAAATAACTTCTTCTAACTAAAACATGATACATATACGTATACACATATATATATATATATTTTTAATCCATCAACAGTTGGCATGAGTCATTAGTTGATAGTCCTCTCAATGTTGGTGGTGACTTGTTTTCAGTTCAATGTTTCACCACCAAATGGTGGTTTTTGTTCCTACACAGCCAGATGTGTGATCAACAGACCCTTACCCAAAGTGTGTATCTTCCCAGAACTCATTCATAAAGTGCAAAAATTTTAATATGACATAAAGTAACTTACTTCTCTAAATATGCCCAAAAGAATTTGCTTATTAGATTTTTGTCAAATTTGGAATTATGTATTTATTAATGAGTATATTAGAACATGCATGAGATGATGCAGGCTCCTCTTTTTCAAAACCTAAGATAGTGAAATTATAATCCCTCCAATAGGCCTTTTGAAGAAATAAAGGACACATAATTTTTTTCTAAATAAATAAACTGAAAATCATTCTTGATTCAATACCCAAGTTTGTTAGGAATATAATCTCATTTCTGTAAAAACATTTAGTTTGTGCATAACAAAGCTTGGTGTGAAATGATCAATAGATTTTCCTAGAAAATGTCCAAATGTCTAAAATTTAGGCAGCTTATTTTCTATCATGCTGCTGTGCTTTGGAAACACATAATTTATAATCCAATTTAGGATCAAGAAAGCCAGCATAAAATTTTCATTGCAATTTCAATGCTACATGATCAACTATAACCAGAAATAAAATTAACATCATTCATGTAAGATCTTTGATGACACTGAAATAAGGCTTTGGGTTTTAATAAACACAGTTCCTTTACTATATTTTTTTCAAAATCAGTGTGTGTGATTAGGCCTCCTCCTATTAAAAAGTGCCACATTTGCAAACTGCAGTATACTACTGAGAAAATGGCACAATTTAATAAAAAAGAGATAGAGGGTATCTTACTATTATTATCACATTTGATTTTCTGCAATATTTTGTGCAATCATTAAAAGCAAGGTAACAGTAATATTTTAGTCATCTCAATACCTAGATTTTTATTACTTTGGCTAGGAATGTTTTCCTTGGATGATTGGTCCACAATATCCAAAGGATAATTTTAGGTCCTGAAGAATTAAACACAGGTCTATTTTTATGAGGTGGGACAGATTGGAAACCATTCTTTCTGCTTGTTCCAGTGAAATTGGAAATGAAAAGAATGTGTGTCATATGAGGGACAAGTGTCATGAAGCCCATCTGAATTATATTTCATGCCCCTCTTTATAGCCTAATGTTCAACTATATCCATTTCCTGGCAGTATTGCGCCCATCAAAAACAAGTTATTGACACTTATATCTCATGTATAAATCACATCAGGCAGGCAAAGCAAAGAAGAAGGTTTCAGAGAGATTGGATGATGGAGGCAAATAATGTATTTATTTTTCACCTCTAGGATATCACTTTAATATTATCCTGAAACAATGGCACAAAATCATTCCAATTAAATGATCTTAAAATAAGATATAAAGCAAATTCAGGTGATCTCATTCTGTCTAGAGTGTCAAGAGTTGACAGCACAAAATTGAGCAGAAATAGTTTAAATTTAGCAGTCTCCACATAGGTGTACAAGGACTGAGAGCAGAAATTGGATTTGCTTCAGTGGAGTCAATTAAGAAAGACTCAACAAGGAAGGGTTGAAGTGCACTGACAGGGCATTGGGAATTCTGTGAACACTGCCTGGCACTGGCTTGGGTACAAATTAAGCAAAGGCATTTTGCTTTCTGAAACAAATTTCCTTGAACTGAGAAATTACACTAATAGGTAAATGATGATTATATAATAATAATAATTAATAATAATAAAAGACAAATATAATGAAGAGACACAGTCACCAGTGATCAGCTACCAAACAGCCATGCCATTTTCACTCTTATTTTAAAGATCCCTGGTCATTTAGTTTATTTCACACAATTCTTTGCTGAGACTACACTCATCACGGCTCATCCCATTTCATGATATTCTTCAGATAATATTTGCTCTACTCTAAAGAACTGAGAGGCAGCTGAGAATAAAGGAAAGGTTTTTTCCTTTATCATATCTATGGCAAATTATTTAGCCTACTCTGGCTTCCTCAGCATGTCATTCACTTCCCTTCCCTTGCCTATCAGCTCTGAGATTTCAAATGTTAGACAGGAGTCATTGCTGTCATTCTCAAACGTTTACCACGAAATGAAAAGCCGTGGCAAGTTGTAGTGGGGAGGGTATGCTAATCAAAACAAATCAACACCTAAGTCTGCTGTTTGATGTTTTTTTTAAATAAAAGATGCTAGATTAGGAGAGACCTCCCAAAAAGAAAAACGTAAAATAAATTTGCATCTTAAAGGTTTTGGGGAATTTAGAATAGCTCCAAACTAGTGTGTGAAAAGGAGCAAATAAAAGTGAAGTAACTTTTATACACTCTCCCTGTTCCCTATTTTTCTTATTTTCCCCCTGATAAAGAACATATTTAAAGTAACATACTGGTGAAAATCTTGAAATTATTTCAGGAAACTATTAAATGCTAAAAAAAAATAATAATAAGCTTGGCTTCTGGTAATTGGTATCCTATCTCTGATTCCAAAATAAAATTTTCCAGATTTTGCTTTTCTTTTTCTTACACTACTGAAA
The DNA here is from genome assembly GCA_004026585.1 of Noctilio leporinus. Taxonomy (NCBI): domain Eukaryota; kingdom Metazoa; phylum Chordata; class Mammalia; order Chiroptera; family Noctilionidae; genus Noctilio; species Noctilio leporinus. The sequence continues at coordinate 28,329 of PVIW01010709.1, forward strand.
TCCATGCTATAACTTTATTTAAAAGGTGAATATTCCTGTCATTCATTAAGCAAGAAAAATGGGAAGTAGAAATTGATGAAAAATTAACAAGAAGCTACTCAGCATGGGGACTAGCTGAACAAAATACAGTTAAGAATCTATTGTTAGACTTTGAAGTATTACTGATAATACCCACTGTAGCAAATTTCCAGTACCTAGGTAAAAAGGTTGTTATTTATCACTGAAGGAATATTTTAAATACTTAATCTTTAGGGTTTTTTTTAGATAATTCTGAAAATCATAATTTGTATTCATGGCTTTGTCCTAAACTTACATTCCCCAAACTGCACATTTTACTCCATGAATTGAAAGCAAACTTTACTCTAAACAATGCTGAGTCCCCTATGGTTTCAAGACCTTAAATTTTTTCTGTTGGACTATTCAAATGTCTAATTTTATACCTATATGAATTCAAACTAAGAACGGAAAACCCTGAAAGGAAATTTTCCTTTCACCATTCGGTGGAACTTTATAATCTTAAACCCATGCTCCTCTTGGTCATCTTGACCAATCTCTCATTCTATTGCCTAATATCAGAAAATAGCAATGGCTGCTCTAGCTATACAATTCAAGAGCCAATCCCACTGACAAGAGCAGGGGTGGCAATTTCAAATAACCACAGGTAGTCAGCAGGTGACAATGCAGATGGAGCAAAGGTAGAGAAGGTAGTTTTATGTTAGCCCCAGCTGCTGATCACCTTATGATAATGTGAAACTCTATTGCCAGAACCTCTATTCTTCAAGAGAAGCCAGAAATGTACATTATTTTGTATCAATTCACCCAATTTTAAATGTTGGGCTCCATGTCTGTGTGTGTTTTTCAGATTGTGTATGTGTGCATGATCGATTTCTAGTTTCATATCATTATGGTCTAACAACAGATGGTCTATACTGGAAAATGTTCCATGTGCACTTGAAAAGAATGTATATCTGCTGCTTTAGTATAAAATGCTCTCACCTGTCAGAATGGTTATCACTGATAAATCAACAAACAATAGATGCTGGTGAGGATGTGGAGTAAAGCGAACCCTTGTGCACTAATGGGAATGCAGATTGATGCAGCCACTCTGGAAAGCAGTATGAAATGACCTCAAAAATTAAAAGTGGAACTGTCTTATGACCCAGCAACTTCTGGAACTATGTAGAAAAACCCCAACACATTAATTCAAAAGTATATATACATTCCTATGTTCACTGAAGCATTATTTACAATAACCAAGATTTGGAAGCAGTGTTCATCAATAAATGAGTGGATAATATAGCTGTGGTACATTTACATAATGGAATTCTACTCAGTCATTAAAAATAATCTTACCTTTTGGGACAGATGTATGGACTTGGAGAGTATTATGCTAAGTGAAACAAGCCAGTCAGAGAAACACAAATACCATACAATTTCACTTAACATGTGGAATCTAATGAATAAAACAAACTAAGAAACAAAACAGAAACTATAGATAAAGATTATAGATACAGAGAACACTGACACCTGTCAGAAGGGAAGGGGGGTTGCAGGATGGCTAAAAAAGTGAGGGGATTAAGCAAAGAAGAACAAAACTCAGACAGAAACAGTATGGTGATTATAGGAGGGAAAGAGGGTTGGGGGTAGGTAGAAGAGGGTATGAAGAGAAAAGTGGTGATGTAAAGAGACTTGATTTCAGGTGGTGAACATATAATACAAAATACAGATGATGTATTATAGAAATGTACACCTGACACCTATATAATTTTTAACCATCACCCAAATAAATTCAATAAAATTCAAAAATAATAAATAATAAATAAAATGTTGGCAATTATTTCCAATTTTATTGACATACAAGTTCTATTTGGAAAAAAAGTCCAGCAATTGTTAAAATAACAGTTTGCATGACATCGATGTAGCCACGGAGAGTGGACTAAAATGCACATGCGTGAACAATGATGACTTCAATGTGGGCGGTAGACCACTGAGTGAGCATGTGCAGTACATGGCCATTGCATTCAAAATGACAGAACAAGTAGAGCAATGAATCTGCAGCAAATTTTACATTAAGCTTGAACAGCCCTCTGCAGAAGGATGATTCAGAAAACCACTGCTAAGGGCAATTGCTAACTGGCAGTTTCATGATGACAAAGTGCCCGCTCATGCATCATGTCGCATGCAGTTTTTTGGTGAAACATCCCCAGATTTGGCACCCTGCAACTTCTGGCTTTTCCCAAAACTAAAATCACTTATGAAAGGGAAGGGATTTCAGATTATCAATGAGATTCAGGGAAATATGATAGAGTAGTTGATGCCAACTGGGAGAACTGTGTCAGGTCCCAAGGTGCCTACTTTGAAGGGGACTGAGGCATTATTATCCTGAGGCATTATTATCCTATACACAATGTTTCTCGTATCTTGTATCTTCTTCAATAAGTGTCTCTAGTTTTCATATTATATAGTGGGATACCTTCTGGACAACAGAGGCACAAGGTTATTTTTTCTCCACTTTATTTTTTTTTTCTGCTCAAAATTGTTTTAGTTTAATGTAGTCCCACTTGTTTATTTTTAATTTTGTTGCTTATGCATTAGGTGTCATATTAGGTGTCAAAAATATAATGTCATGTCAATAGATTTTTCCCTTTTTCTAGAATTTCTATGGTTTCTGATCTTATATTTAAGGTTTTTATTCATTTTGAGTTAATTTTTGTGAGTATTGTGAGATAGGAGTCTAGTTTCATTGTTTTATAAATGCATATCCAATTTTCCTAGCACAAAATAACATAGTAGTTGACACTAAACTACACAAGTACATGAGTCATCAAATGTCAGTTAGGAATTGGAACTGTGGAGGAGGAAACCACTGGACAAAAGTGGTCCAGGAAGAATACTGCTGTGCCTAGAGACAAAACACAAAAGTACAGAAGACTGAATAAGAAATACCTGGGATGACTTCTCTTCCATCGTTTCACCTTCTAGAAGAACCGTTCATTGGCTAAATCTAAAAAGACCATTTAGCAAGAGAACCCAGGTGATAGAAACAGAATGTTTGGATCTCCTACAGCACAAAGTAGAGAAGGATATAATGAATTTGGAAGAACAAATCAAACAAACAGAACATTTAAGCAGACTGTATGTCATTATTTTTAGGACATGTTATGTTTTTTATGGATGGATGAAGGAATGGATAGAAGGAAGGGAGGGGGGAGGGAAAGAGAAAGCATTGCATTGCATACAGTCTTTCAAGATTTACATTGTAGCTTCCCTACTTTATGTGTATTAGATTAGTTCCTCAGTCTATAAAAAGAGAATAATGAGAGCATCTACATCAAAGAACTGATTTATTCATTTATTTTTTTAAGATTTTATTATTTTTAGAGAGAGGGGAAGGGAGAGAGGCAGAGAGGGAGAGAGATATCAATGTATAGTTACCTTTCACTGCCTCCAGCTACAGACCTAGCTGAAGACCTGGCTTGCAACCTGGTTATGTGCCCTGGCTGGGGAATCAAATCAGCAACCTTTGGGTTCACAGGCCCACACCTTATCCACTGTGCCACTAGCCAGGGCTCAGAGGACTGATTTAAAGATTAAATTATATAATATGTGTAATATTCTTGGACCAATGTTTGACAGATTAAAAATATCTGTTATTAGTTACTATAATTGCTCTGTTTTATTTTGACATGCTTCTGATAGGCTGGCCTTTTATCCAGCATACAGTCAGATTTAAAACAGAATCAGAGGTAATGAATGATAAGGTGAGCCCGGTGGGTGTGAGTCTCCACAGTTGTTATTCAAGGCAAGAATGTGCAAACATAATGACACTAAAAGAAACTGAAGACAAAGGAATAGCAGAACTAACAGAAGGCAGGGGTAAGAAGCTAACAATTGTATTTCTACCATTTAAAATAATTAATACATGATTTACTCATAAGGTCGATGTGTGCCCTATCAATTCCATTGTGTATGAAATCTCTTGTTAAAGAATTCTACTCAGGTGTGTTGTAATATGGAAAGCAGGCACAAGTGAGCCCACTGATTTAGTTGGCCAGAAAGAATATCCTCTTTTAAGAAACGTCAACCTCCACTTACACAGACAGAAGTCATATAACTTGACTCTGAAGAGGATGTTTTTATAAATAACTATTGACAGGTGAAATGATTCATATTTTATTTTTGTAAGAGCATCTAATTTAATGTTTGTCAGTGCTAATTGGACACTAGATTTGCCTGGGAAGCTTAAAAAAGAGCAAAGTAATGATGTCAGAGTTTCACTCCAGATCAATTAATATAACTTTCTGGTGGTAAAACTCTGGAATCAGTATCTTTAAAATATATTTAGATGGTTATAATGTATAGCCCAGGTGAATACCCTTCTAGACTTCTCAGTCACACATAATTATTTGAGGCATCTAGTTCTGGACCCACAATACTAAGACACAATATTTAAAGACACAATATTTTAAAAAGCAGCCTTCAATGCATCTTTGCTTCTAGGCATACAACTGAAGGTAGATGACTTTCGCAGGGGTTAATAGAGCAAATTTTAATGGAAGTCAAGTGCTTTAGAAATAAGAACTCTGTTAGATATGAATTGCTTCTTTGAACCATAGAATTTAAGAGCTAAAAGAAAATATTTTTCAAGTATCTAGTTAGAAATAGAGCAAGCATCATAGATAGAAGCTAGTTTTAAGTTCCTTGCTTCATTACACCCCTACCTGTCTATCACCACCTATTATAAATAAGAGAAAAACTGAGGCTCAGTGAAGGAAAGGAAATTAAACTTACGAATTTATGTAGCTAAGTAAGAGGTACTATTCCAGTTCATGTCTCTTGACACTGAAGCCAGGGTTCTCACTCCTACTTTACATTTGATACATAAATTGCAAAATAACTATTACGGTTTTATATTTTGGTGGGGAGGTGGCAGTATTGTCCTTTGATGGGGAGGTGGTCCAATTGTCATTCTGGTTACCATCTGGTCATTGGGAACCATGTTTCCCAGAATCTCTTTTTCTATGTGGGTCTAGGTTGAAGTTAGCCAAAAGGAGGCTAGGTAGGCAGGAGTGAGCAGCTGGCTTTAACTGAGGATTTAGGGGTCACATGCAGTGACAAACAGATGTGTAAATACTATAATACTCCATCTCCCTATTTTATGCCCAGGTTTCTTTCTGACTGCTGATGTTAACCAGACACTAACTGTGAAATACAGAACCACAAGCCTTTTTATGAGATTTCCCATTGGTTTTCCTCCGTGGTCTCTCTCTGGCTGCCAGGTGTGACCTGCCCACGGGGACCAATCCTCCAGGAGTGTTGACTCTTGACATTTTTAGATCTTTCAACTTTTATTTTTGGAACCTTGCCTTTCTAGCACCTTCTACAAAAGTGTGGCCTCCTGTAGTAAATATCTTATTCTATTATTCTCATATTGGTTCTACTTTTATGAATGAACCCTGACCAATACGAGGGAAGGGGGTGATAAAGTAGGACTTTTGACCTTTGTGGTACAGTTCTAAATCCAAGGTGATAATTATAAAATTCATTCTCAAAATGCTTAAAATTTACTAAGTGACTCTTTATAGTTTCTAATTAATTCTGGTGTTATAAAGAAAAAAGGCATATTCAATTCAGATATAAAGCAGCCTCGATTCAGAGAAATGAAGGCAACTCTAGCATGTCATTGCTGCCTAAGGCCCCCACCCTGGGCTCCTCTGACTCCCCTGTAGAAGACAGTCCTCAGATGAATGCTGATGCTGTTGTGAAGTTCCGCTAATTATACAAGTCAGTTTTGAAATATTCATTTGGATTGCTTTACAGAGAGGGATATTAATGGCTTGCTGGCTTTGAAAAGAAAAGGTTTTCTTTGATCTTAGAGAGTTGGGTCCTATGCCTTGGTAAAGAAAAATGGACTGGAGAGAGAAGTCAGAGCATTTCCTATTCATCCAAGTAATTATGGTAAAGTGAGTTTCCTTTGATTTTGGTAGTTAGACTTAAAAATACAGAGCCAGTAGTTAAAATCATCCTTTCAGGAGTCATTCTATAAACCACATTAGGCTGCATATATCTATATCTGATCAACAAAATACGTTTCTAGTTTCAAAAGTTAGAGTCATTATAACACATAACATTTAAGTAGTCCTTAGGTACTATAATAGAAAGCATTGAATAAAAACTGGAACTACTGACATATTTTTTAAGTTAATTGTATTTATTATTATTGTATTATAATTGTTTCATCCCACCACCCCCCCACCCCCGCCTTTGTGCTGACACCTTAAAGGATCAGAAATATTTTGTAGTAAATTAGTGAAGAATGGGAGTCTCCAGTTAGAGCTTTAAAATACTCACAAGAATTTTGTTCTCCAATTCCAATATGCAAAGAAGTAGCATTACCTTGTGGTGCCTCCTAACAGTGAGGAGCCTGACTGACTGGATATTCTGAATTAGTAGATACATGATGGGACTTGTACTAGTTATCTGTTGCTACATAATTAACTGCCCCCAAACTTTGTAATATCAGCCAATAAATGTTCATTATCCTACATAGTTTTTCAGGCCAAAAATCCAGAATTGACTTGGCCGGTGGTTCTGTCTCAGGGTCCCTCATGAGGTTCTTGTGAAACTTTTACTGGGGCTTTATCTCTGTAAGAACTGAGTGAAATTGGAGGAGGTTTCTAAGAGATTGCACACATAAGTCCATTGGTAGGTGCTTCAGGTGCCTCAGTTCTCATTAGTTGTTTCCAGAAGCCCTCAGTCCTGTCATATGGACTTTTTCATTGGACTCCCCTACATACAAGTGGAAGATCACTTTGTGGCAGTCCCCAGAAAATAATGACTCCAGTAGTGTTAGTGGCCGTCAACTTGGGCAAAGCACAATGGACAGACCCCAAGGTTAATTACCAAATTAAAAATCTTAACACATCTGGTTGTAGGAGCCAAAGCCTCTATCTTAGAAAATGGAGAACTGAATTTAAGATTGACTAAAGGCAAGGCTATAATTAAGATGGTTTTGAAAGGTAATGGAAAAGCCTGTCTTTGTTCTATGAGTTCCAAGGTTTCTTTCTGAGAACCTCAGCTGGTGCCAGTGTCCATTTAAGAAAAGAAGAAGAGACAAAAACGTATGAATCTGAATTAGAGCAATGATAACAGAAAATAGTTGTTTCTTTGAAACATAAAATGGATGACTAAAAATCAGAGGCTAACAAATATTTCTCCAGTTCATTCATTGCTCAAACTATAAGCATACATACATTGGGAAAATTTAAAATAATCCTCAAAATGAGGAATGAGCAAACAGTCAACATGCATTGTTCTTCAGAGATCTGAATGCAAATGTTAACATGTTTCTTCCTCTTGGCCACAGTATAATTGGATAAAATAACATCCAATGTAATAATTATTGGTGGCTGAATGAAAATGACAGTTAACACACCATGTATAAAATTACACTCATGGTAATGGTTCCCTTGCTGTTATTTTCCTTGCCATCCAAGGATATCTTCCATTTGATATTCTAAAGTAGTTGCTTTTTCTTCATATTCTTCTTATTTTTTATGCTAAATTCTTAACATTTAAAAAATTATGGTGACAAATTAAGTTTTAAAACATTCAAGACTGCCCCAAACCACTAAACTTCAGACAGTATCCTTTTTTTCAATTTTTTTCTAAAAAGAGAAATACAAAATATAACAACTTAAAATTGAAAGAAAGTTTTTATGTCATTAAAGTACAATACTTCTAATCCTTGAATCCTATTCTCCTCATCTGATCACCCATTTGCTGTCTGACTAGCAAACATATTGGAGAGTCCAGTTCCCTGAAGAAGATAATTTCATCTTTAGAAAGTTTTGTTCTGTAGCAACATTTGTTTTCCTGAAACTTTTCAACACTGGCTTCTATTTCTGAAACCATTCATAAAATGAACTTTCACATAGTTAATGTTAGGAGTCATGTTTCTGTTGTATCTTCATTTATTCAAACTAGACCTTTGCAATTCCTTCAAATCATACCCATTTTAAGTCTTGTCTGAATCTAGTCTATCTATGCCTCATGTGTTGCATATTTGTTTTGTTTTTAATATTTAGCACTTAACACCCAACACAGATTTTTCAGGTGTGGATTAGCTGTCATTAAAAAAAGAACTTTTGCGCTGGCTGATAGCACAGTGGATAAGCCTCCAGCCTGCAAACCCAAATGTCCCTGGTTTGATTCCCCAGCCAGGGCACATAGCCAGGTTGCAAGTCAGGTCTCCAGCCAGGTCCACGGCTGGAGGCAGATAAAAGGCAACCATACATTGATGTCTCTCTCCCCCACTGCCCCTTTCCCTTCCCCTCTTTCTGAAAATAATTAAAAAAATAAAATCTTAAAAAAAAAAAAAACCTTTTGCTTTCTTAATTGAAAAACCTACCTTTTAGTTTACCTGAGATATAAGGCTGTCTGATATCCTATCAGTTGCATATACAAAGATAATTGTCTAACAAATCTCCAAGCCTATCTCAATAGGAGCTCTTTCTTACCTGCTTGATATTTACATGTTTTATTTCTTAGATGCCTGTGCATAAGCATGTGTTACCAGGAAATTTTCTATTGTTATATAGTCATTATTCAAATCATTTATATTTCTTTTATTCACAATCCATCTTCAATTCTGCCAACTTATGTTCTGAGTTTTTCTGTACTCATAAATGTGATAGATATCACTTTTCTATCTGGGCATTACTGAAATTTTAACTAGGACTTTCAGCATGGATATTTAATTTTAAGACAAATCTGATGATCTAGAAGTACTAATATTTTGTTCATTTAATCCTTTCAATTATCTGTGAGACACATATTATTATTTCAATTTTACATTAAAAAAATAATAATCAGAACAGCAATGTACGAGTATTTCATCACAAGGCAGTAATGTGATGGAGCCAATTTCTACCACAGCATGAAAGCCAATTATCCACATTTCTCCTTAACTTTACATTCAGTGACATAATATTGCTAGTTAGAAACTGGCCATAATATACACAAAAAAATCAGAGTAAAATCTTTCTTTTTTTTTAAAGAGTCAGTTCTTAGGCATTTAACAGTATACCACTGGTTCTAGGATACATAGTGAAAAACAGAATCATGTCTTGAACTAATGTCTTATTTCATTTCCTAGTTTCTACAGTCTTTTTAATAGACTATATTTCTGAAGTCAGATTTTAATAGTGAGTAAAGAACAGAAATAATTAATTTCTGAAAAGCCAGAATTTACTAAGGAACTACTAAAAGGAAAAATTTTGAAGGACAGACATACTATGAGTCACTAGATAAAAACCTCACCTATTTACATACGTTTTGCTCTTTTTTCCTATTAAGAGAGTACCATACTGTGTCATTTTCCATTTGTTGTGAACTATTAATCTTGAAATATATTCTATATCTTTGTAGCCATGCTGTTTATAGACTGTATTTTATTGGCATTCCCTTAAACATATGCCAAGATATCTGTGACCATTGAATTTCAATTTACTTTGTAGAACCAGTCCCAAATCCACGTAATTCTGTTTCCATTCAGTTATTTCAGAATTAAATTACATTTGTCATTCTCCAAAAAGTAGCAATGATTTGCCCAGTGGATAACAAAGAAGAAAGTTCTTAGAATCAATTGGCATGGTATGAAAAGCATTGATGCTGACTTTTTTGGACAAGGTGTTCTCCACGGTATGTCTTATAAAATGAAAATGCAGCATGAAGCACTACAAAGAGGTGTTTTACATGCTGGGAAGAAATTCTGACAAGTAAAACTTTTTAAAGGTAATCATAGCTCTGATATTCCAACTTGACAGCAGAGCAGCTATGGTTTGTAAAGTCTGGGGAGAAAGGGACTGAAAAATAAAATACTTTCTTCTTGTTGTCTTTAAAAAATACCTTCCAGGGGAAAAAAGTATTTCTCACCTGTGAATGAGAAAAAAGTGTTTCTCCTACTCCTCTGGCTTCTCTCTCCTGTGCTACAGAATGATTCTCCAGTTAAGAGCTATCAGCCATATGACAATACTGTTTTTCATTGCAATGTGCAATCTTTTTTCCACTGGAGAGGCCCAGTAGGCACAGCTTTGGGCTTGTTATTCAAGGGAAACTAATGCCCACCCCACCAAAGATTTTTCAGAACACTTCACACCAGAATGTGGTATTTGAAAGTGTTCCCAATTGCTATACTTGAATTCATACAGAATAGCAAGAGCAAGTACATTTTAGCAATTACAAGGATTAATATCATTTATTCTAGAGATTCTCACAGGGCATATATGAATTTTATGCATACTATTGTAAAAGATAAGGATACAAAACTATTCAGAACTCAGCTTAACGACCACTGAGTAAAACAGGAAAGACATTTGAAAGGGAAGCTTCTATTAATATTCATCTTGTATTTAAATTGAGTACAGTTTTCATCATTGGGAATACAAGTATATGCTCTATTGTTATAGGTTCTTGGGATGCTCGATCAAGTCATTAGTAAAACTCTGTCAGATTTCTGCATAAAATGGAACTGACTCCTTCAAAGTAAGTCCTCAAATGCTGAAGACACATTGTAAATATACTATCAGTAGTGCATGAGGTCTTCAAGTGATTATGGTTATCTTATGAAATCTTAGAAGATGAGGACCCTATTATATTATCATTTTAATCTTAGAGAGTTATCTGCCTAATCATTTGCTTGAATTTAATCTATCACACAGCAACATTTTGTTTTTAAGATTTTATTCATTATATTCAGAGAGAAGGGCACAAAGGGAGGAAGAAAGGGGGAGAAGCATCAGTGTATGGATAACTTTCATCTGCCTCCAGCTAAGGACCTGGCTGGAGACCTAGCTTGCAACCTGATTATGTGTCCTGACTGGGGAAGCAAACCAGTGACCTTTGGATTCTCAAGCTGGCACCTTATCCACTGTGCCACCAGACAGGTGACACACAACATTTTTAAGTTAATTTTTAAAATTAAATGACATAAACATCCAATCTTGACATCATAATGTTAACATAGATTCATACAACCTACCTGTTCATTTTATTTTACATTTTAAATAGTGCCTAATAGTTTTTTTTGTTTTATTGTATTTTTCCCATTACCATTTATTCCCTTTGTATCTTCCCAACAATCACCACACTGTTATCCATGTCCCTGAGTCCTTTCTTCTTTTTGCTCAATCTCTCCACTCCCTACCCTCCCAGACCTCCCACTAGCTGTCATTCTTTCTATGAGTCTGTCTGTTTTGCTTATTAGTTCAGTTTGTTCATTAGATTTCACATACAAGTGAAATCATATGGTGTTTACCTTTCTCTGACTGCCTTATTTTACTTAGTATAATATTCTCCAGGTCCATCTACTGTCACAAATGATAAAGTGTTCTCTTTTATGGCTGAGTAGCATTCCATAGTGTAAATATCCCATGATTGTTTATCCATTCATCTACTGATGGATACTTAAACTGCTTCCATATGTTGGTGATTATAAATAGTGCTGCAATGAACATAGGGGTGCTTATGTTCTTTTGAATTACTATACAAACAAGTGCTAGTGAGAATGTGAAGAAAGGGGAGCCCTGTTGGTAGTAATGCAAACTAGTTCAGCCGCTATGGAAAGTAGGATGGCAGCCCTGGCTGGTGGCACAGTGGATAAGGTGCTGGCCTGCAAACCCGAAGGTCGCTGGTTCGATTCTCCAGCCAGGGCACAAAACCAGGATGCAAGCCTGGTCTCCAGCCAGATCTGTGGCTGGAGGCAGGTTAAAGGCAACCATGCATTGATGTCTCTCTCCCTCTCTGCCTCTTTCCCTTCCTCTCTCTATGGGAATAAAAAATAAAATATTTTTTTTTAATGTAGGATGGAGATACCTCAAAAAATTGACCTGCTTTTTAACCCAGTGATCCCACTTTCAGGAATATATCCAAAGGAACTCAAAAGACTCACCTGTTTAAATTAGATCTTACATTTAAAAGGAATTTTCATTATAATGATACTTTTTCATCAATAACCTAAACCAAAACTGGTAATTTCTGCTCATGTGTCCTCAAATGTAGACATTAGTACTAATCTTCACAGAAAAGTTTCTGTTAATGTATGTCTGGATGCCAGCTACATGCCACAAAACTAAGAATAAAGAAAATAATTCTAGTATTCTAAAGCTGGATGTTGCACCAATTTACAGAAAATAATATTTCATATGCTTTGTACTCATTTTGCCTTTTTTTAAAGGTTTTATTTATTACTATTTTTAGAGAAAGGGGAAGGGAGAGAGGCAGAGAGGGAGAGAGACATCAATGTATGGTTGCCTTTCACCTGCCCCCAGCTACAGACCTGGCTGCAGACCTGGCTTGCAACCTGGTTATGTGCCCTGGCTGGGTATCGAACCAGTGACCTTTGGATTCCCAGGCTAGTGCCTTACCCACTGTGCCACCAGCCAGGGCTTCATTTTACCTTTTCATATGAGCCTGCAACCTACTATGATTATGAGAACTTCTTTAGGACTGAAGCTTGGGGGATGATGAGCCAATATTCCAACTTAGAATTTTGTTAAAAAATAGTAATATGAGCCATATGCTTCTGGGAGTGGAGGGATGAGTGGAGATATAGGTGGAAGGATTCTGTTGCTAACAGTTCCCTTTCTCCTCCTTTCACAGACAAGTCTTATCCCTCCTTGGTTGCAAAAGGAACAGGCAAATCTGTTTACGTTAATAGGTTAATAAAGTTCCTACTAGCCCAACTCATTTTATAAGGACTGTGTTTTGTTTGTTTGTCTGTTTGCAAGAAATACTTGAAAGTGGAAAAGCCAAGTAAACATGAATCTGTTAGCAATGTTTTCTTTTTTACACAAAACAAAAACTTTGACCACTTAAAATAAATTCAGTATTCAAAAACCTCCCAACAAACAAAAATTCTATACTTGATGGCTTCATACTTGAGTTTACCATTTAAAAAAGAACTAACAACTACCTTTCTGAAACTAGTCGAAAACAAAACAAAGCAAAACAAACAAACAAACAAACAAAAAACCACAAGACAGGGCATGCCTTCCATGCTCATTTTATGAGGCCAGCATTACTCTGATTCCTAAAGCTAACAAAGACATTACAAAATAAATTATAGGTCAATATTCCTGATTAACACAGATGCAACAATATTCAAAACAATATTAGCAAACTGAATTCAGCATCGCATTACAAATATCATATAACATGATCAATTGGTATTTACTTCTGGAATGTAAGCTTGGTTTAATATCTGCAAATCAAGTAATGTGATATACCATATAAACAAAATGAAGGGTAAAATCATATGATTTTATCAATAGATTCAGAAAAAGCATTTGAAAAAATTCAGCACCCATTTATGATGAAAGTACTCAGCAAAGTGGGACTAGAGGAAACACACTTTAAAATAATAAAGGTCGTAAACGAATAACCCACAACTAACAGTAGAGACTCAAGGAGCAAAAGATAAAGGAATTTTCCTTAAGATGAAAAACAAGACAGGAATGTCCACTTTCACCAACTTATTCAACATAGTATTGAAATTCCTAGCCATAGTATTTAGACAAGGAGTAGTAAAAGGCATCCGAATTGGAAAGAAACAAGTCTAACTATTATTAGTTGAAGATAAGTAATATATCAAGAGAATCCTAAAAGTTTCACAAAAATATCTACTAGAAGTGATAAACGAATTGAGTAAAGTAGCAGGACACAAAATTAATATTCAGAAACCACAAGATCCAACTAAGAAAGAAAGCTATAGGCCAGTATCTCAGATGAACATAGACGCTAAAATTCTCAACAAAATATTGGCCAATCGGATTCAGCAGTATATTACAAAGATCATACACCATGATCAAGTGGGCTTCATCCCAGGGATGCAAGGATGGTACAACATTCGTAAATCAATCAATGTAATACACCACATCAACAAATTGAAAGATAAAAACCATATGATCATATCAATAGATGCTGAAAAAGCATTTG
>PVIW01010710.1:0-42331 GCA_004026585.1 Noctilio leporinus
GGAAGGAAGACAGAGAGAAAGAGAGAAGAAAAAGAAGAAAAGAAGAAGGGGGAGGAGGAGAAGAAGGAAGGAAGGAAGGAAGGAAGGAAGGAAGGAAGGAAGGAAGGAAGGAAGGAAGGAAGGAAGGAAGGAAAGAAAGAAAAGAAAAGAAAAGAAAAGAAAAGAAAAGAAAGAAAGAAAGAAAGAAAGAAAGAAAGAAAGAAAGAAAGAAAGAAAGAAAAAGAAAAATGAAACCTACAATGACAGGTGCCAAATCAACACTTTTATTAAATTGTCCCACAGAACAGACTTCTTGGGAAAAATAACATCTTGCAGAATAAAATGTCAAGTTAAAGAAACACATTATTTCCTTTCTTATTGGGTTCTAGTAAGTGAGCTACGCATAGTTAAAAGTGATCAAATATAGCAGCAAATGTTTTTCATGTGATTTCAAAAGTTTTTTTTTTTTTTTTTTGCTCTGAAATACAGATTTGAAGCACTAAAATGTACACTGCAGGTATTAATACACATAGCATCCCTGAATCTGGTAAACCATGGGAGTGTGTTACAAGTACATAGGGCTAAAAATGCCTTTTTGAAGTACCATTAAAATCCTGAAATTAAAATGCAAGATTAAAAAGAATGCAAAATTCTCTACATTATCTGAACATTCAATTCTAAATTACTGTCTGAGTTTAGGTTGTCCCCAAACAAGGTCCAGAATAAAAACTCTGGTGTTGGAAATTTATTTGGGCATGTGGGGGTGGGGGGATACCAGGGAGCAGTGAGGAGACACAGAAGTGAGACAGGGAAGCAAACGCCGGTTATGCTCCTGAGGGGGTTAATGACCTGGGTAAGCAAGGATCAGTTCTGGCAATTCTCTGAGAAACCCATACAATGTGCCCCAGAATTGCTCATCTAAAGGTCTTCAGGCTGGTGCGCATACTCACTCCATGCTGTCTCCCATTGGGTGAGGGTTGCTCAGCGTGGCAGGCAGTTCTTCACCCTGCTGGCTTCCCTGGCACAAAGACTGAGTAAGCAAGTGCCCATGGCTTCACTGAAAGCCCAGGCAGAAGAATAGAGAAATGCACAGCCTGAATTTACACAGAACTTTGTCAGTGTGTCCAGAACGGTTTGGCACAGCTGAATCTGGGACCGGCAGAGGGACAGCAGTGTGTCCTCCAATGCCAGGCCACCTACAAAAATGATTGCTCCATTACTCTGAGTCAGTTCACAGGATAGAAATTAGTAAGATTCTTCATAAATCTAAAGCTTTTGCATTTTAAAATATATTATTATTCCTAAATTTTAAAAAATCTGAAAAGTATCTAATTTAATGGGTTCACATAACCAATCCAATTTGCTTTTTAATTAACATTGTTGTATGTATGTAATTTCAGAAAAAAACAATGCTTAAATTAGGAAAAGTTAAAATTAAAGTTTAAAGGAAAAGGGAAAGAGTCAATGATAGGAGAGAAAAACTATATTTACGACAACTAATTCTCACATTACGTCTGCACTACAAAGTTATTTATATAGAAAATAAGATAATTTGATTGGTTTTATTCTTTTAAAAATTTCAATAAAGAACAATCTGGTTTGGATTCATTTCACATTTTTCACCTGGTTATTTTGTCATCAAGAACAAACACGTTGTCCTAATTGTATTTTTTAAAAGACCATATATCATTGTGGTTAAATTGCTCAGGCCTTGAGGTCAGGTGCGGTTGTTTGAATTCCCACTCTATAACTTACCAGAATTGCAAAATAGTGAAAATGACAGTACTTCATAATGTAGTCAGTAATTGAAAATTAGGATTAAATTATATAATATGAAGGGGAACCCCCAAATCAATTATTTATAAAATATTGTGTATTTATTCTTACATATTTAAACTTTAGTCACCTTCAAAGTATTGTCCCTTTGATGCAATATACCTATCGAGATGTTTTTTTGTTGCTCAAAACAGTTTTTGAACTCATCAATTTCAATGCCTTTTAGTTCTTCTGCCAGTTTTTTCCACCTTGTCTACATTGTCAAATGTTTTCCCTTGAGGACTTTTTCAGCTGGGAAAATGGCACTTGGGTGAATAGGGCAGGTAGGCATAGGAATCATGCTACTTTTGGTCAAAGACTGGTGGACTCTCAGTGTGGTGTGGGCAGGTGCACTGGTGAATCACTCATCATGAAATGGGCAAACCCTTGAGTCTTCATAAAAAATTCACTGAAGCTGAACGCAGCCTCTCACAGCAATGCCGGCTGGTGCACTGATACAGATGGATTCCTAGAACACTCACCTAGTTGGGGAGGGGTGGGGAGCCTGTACTACAAGGGTCCTGCCCTCCAGAGAATAATTCTGGATTTTGTTGGGTCCCCTCTTGTACATATGAAGCCCTCAAAAAATATCTGCTTCATAATTGATCAGTAACATTAGAGATTATTAATGTTGATATTATGCAAAAATTAGGAGGTAAAAGTCATAACAGGAGTTTTGTAATTATGTATGTATTCATATGCAATTCTACTTCAAAGCAATAAAGGAGTATAAAACCAAGTAAAATATATTTAGTTTTGTAGAAGGACAATCAATGATTTCCAGCTGGGAGGTGAGGTTTCCTTTTGGTCTTCCTGCTACAGCAAGGATGTTATCCTCATCACAGTTCCCCTCACATGAGCACATACGCATAGACAGCTTTTCCGAGGGTGCCAAGTATGAAGCAAGAAGTTTAGTGAGCAGAATAAGAAATGATGAACCAGGAAGCTAAAAAAATAGCTGAAATTGGATAGTAAGGGCAATTCACATTTGCTCAAGATAAAACTGAAAGGAAATGCAAGAAGTTTATCCATTAATAGGAAGACTCAGTATCTGAGAATGGCAAACAAGTTGATATTGGTGACACAATGTGGTTGATGACCAAGAGTGTTACACTGTAATAACAGAGTTACACTGTGAATTACTCAAAGAAAAGGGAAAAGTATCATATAGCTACTAAAGGCAAAGAGACAAAGTAGAAAAGTATCGATTAAGATTATTAAAAATTAAAACATTCCAATAAGAAAACATGTCAGCCATGCTTTAGCAGACCAGCATAGTGTTGTTAGCACCATGAAAAATAAATAAAAAATAAATCATACTAATAAAGTTGCCTGAACTAGGACAAAGTAATAGATGAATAAACTTAAAGCACTGGTCATACTTGTAAGAAACCAAATTTTTATTCAATCTGGGTTAAATTCATTATTGCATATTGGCACAATGGATATAAATTACTATAGGGATCTCATGGGCACCAAGTAGACTATAGATGCCCATTTTTAATTCTTCATAGTTCTCTAATTTTGAATTTAAAAGTGGAATAGAGAAGGATACTTATTTGAGATTCTATAATTTAAGGCTCTAAAAAAATACTGTTATTTATTTAGTTAAAGACTTTGTTTATTATTTTTAGAGCGAGGGGAAGGAAGAGAGGTAAAGAGGGAGAGAGACATCAATGTATGGTTGCCTTACTCCTGCCTCCAGCTACGGATCTGGCTGCAGACCTGGCTTGCAGCTTGGTTATGTGCCCTGGCTGGGAATGGAACAGCGACCTTTGGGTTTGCAGGCCAGTGCCCTATCCACTGTGCCACCAGCCAGGGCTCGTTTTTTTAAAGTGGTTTACAAGTGGTTTCTAAAACTGTTTTCACATCAAAACACAGTGCTTTTATTATATGGGTTTTCACAATATTAACCTGAGAAGAAACTGTTTCTGTAAAACTAATCAATACATTTTAGACAAGTCAAAGATGATTAATTTCTGCTCTGTAGGTCTGTTTTTCTCAGTAATTTTAAAAGAAGGGCAAGTAACTCATGGGTTGTGTGATTTCCTTCCTTCCCTTCCTAGCATCAATGAGAACACAACTCAGTCTAGCGTTGGTCCCCCAGCTCTAATAATCATCAATTCAAGGAGAATCCCTTTCCTCTTCCTTTCAGCCACTTCTCTTTATCCTCACTGTGACTATGTTGAAGGCAATCCCAGATATCACAGAATTTTATCTCTGTATTTTTCAGTAAATGAAGGACAACTCTTTCCTTTTTTAAAATAAGCACAATACACTGATCATGACTAAAAAAGAATTCCTTAAAACATTTAACTATCCTGTCAATGTTTACATAAAAATTTGGTTAAATACAACAATAAAGTGTAAGATAACTTAGCAAATGTAAGTGGCCAAAGCAAAATTCACACCTAACTTGTTCATGTGCCTTAATTTTTAAAACACATTTGGTAATTCAATGTTGTTTTTATATGAATTATCAGGTAAACTTTTTTTAACTTAAAAATATTTTTAAAAGATTTTCTTTATTATTTTTAGAGAGAAGGGAAGGGAGAGAGGAAGAGAAGGCGAGAGACATCAATGTATGGTTGCCTTTCACCTGCTTCTAGCTATGGACCTGGCTGGGGACCTGGCTTGCAACCTGGTTATGTGCCCTGGCTGGGAATTGAACCAGTAGATGTTTGGGTTCATAGGCTGGCGCCTTATCCACTGTGCCCCCACCCAGGGCTAAACTTCTTAAGAATCCAAAATTATTTAACTTAAAATCTCTATTAAGCAATACAGAAGATTCAGTGCCCACCAATGAGTTATCTCCAATGTGTTCACTTTTTGCTATGAATAATCACCTTATCTTACATTTATACATGGACACAAAGTAAGAATGAATGATGCTACTTCTATAGATGCCTACCACATGAAAGTCTATGATGTCTTTCAGGCTACACTGTTGCCTCATTTTCTATTATAAACTGCTCTATGTTCCAATAACTATTTTGTGTGTGGTAGCAATAAATAGGTAGGGCCCTAGAATGCTTTAAAGGATGGCTTTAAATCAATCATTCATCCTTTGATAAATTTAAAGAGTTAGGTCACTTCAATTTAATTGAACAAATATTTAATGAGTGCCTACTAAATGCTACGCTCTGTGATAGCATATGTATTATGATGTTATCAGTCAATGAGAGAGAAATGATTCCCTCTCATCAAGCTTATAATGTAGCCTGGTAGAAAAACTATAAAAATACACGAAAGCAATTTCCATATAATCTGTTTCCAAAATAAGGACATGTGATATTTAAAACAATCTCTAACAACATTTGTTTCACATGTTGAAATATAATTTTACTATGAAAAAAGTGAGGAAGCACAAAGCTTAAATATAGATCACTCAATTAACATTAATGGGACAAAACTGACTAAACTTAGGTATTTTTTTCTGGATAAAATATTCATTACTTTTCATGTTTAATGACAGTTACCTGTGTTTAAGGCAGGCTAAAGAACTTATATTTAAACCTGAAGTAAATAAGATAAGTTTGAAAGATCAAGTCTAGATTTTATTATGAGCTAGCATTCTTTTTTAGAAGTTTATGATTACCACTGAAAATATAGAGAAACCAGACTGGAAAGAACAAAGATTGGAAAGGACATATACTAAGTTCAAAGAGGAAATGTAAATTGTCAACCCTAAATCCATTTTGAAATGTTCTCTGCGTTTTAGAAAAGTACTTGTCCAAGCTGAAAGCCCCATTATATATACAATGGAAATGAACCTTAGCTTATAATTAGGGTTGGGTCAAAAATCTAAACCAGAAATTCAAAATATACATAAATACTTGACCTGAATAAGGAAACAAAGTCTCCGGTTAAGTGAAAGCTGTATGCTTGAAAGTTCTCAGGAGACTCAATTACTATCCCCATTCTTTTAAGAAACAATTCTGTAGAGGCTTAAAAGGAAGCTAAAAAATGCTAGATTCCCAAAGGATATTATGTTCTTTTATTAGATATACATTTATTTAAGCAAATAAATGATATGAATTTGAATCAACAAAAGAAGCAATTAAATAGTATATGATATATAATACATTGCATATTTTCCTACATGGAGACCATGGTCCAAATTACAAACAAAGTAAAAAGTAGGTCACTGGAGCCCATAATTTTATTCTGAATTTTATTCAGTTACAGAGAAGATGGAAGATTATTTATTTATGTATTATGTCACAGTTAAAGAATGTGAAAAAATATAAGCAGATGCCAATTCTTATCTTATTTCGAATTGAATTTGAAATACCTTAGGACCTAAATCAGGGATTAATTTAAAAAACAGTGAATAATACTATTTTTTATAGTATTTTTATAGTGACCTTAATTTTTTGCTATTAGTAAACTATTAGGAAAAAGAGTCATTTTGAGGAAAAAATGTTTCTTACATGTTTGAATTGGATCAACAATTCATGAATACACACACACATATACACACACACACAATCAAGAGATGCATATATGAGTGGATGTCAATGTAATTAAAACAGTTTGTGTGGCTGATACTTTCGAGACAGACTTATATAGCTGGAAAGTATCATATTACATAATGTATGTTCAATAAAAATATAATGTTTTTGCCCTGGCTGGTAGCACAGTGGATAAGGTGCCAGCCTGCAAACCCAAAGGTCGCTGGTTCGATTCCCCAGCCAGGGCACATAACCAGGTTGCAAGCCAGGTCTCCAGCCAGGTCCATGGCTGGAGGCAGATGAAAGGCAACCATACATTGATGTTTCTCTCCCTCTCTGTCTCTCTCCCTTCCTTTCTCTGGAAATAATAAATAAAATCTTAAAAAAAAGAATAATTTTTATTTTTTTAAAATTTGAGGTTGCCTATTAAACAAGGTTATTACAACAATATATAATTCTCTTTTTTAATAGATCTTAATACTTGTTACAACAATGCATTCCATAGTTTACAGATAAGAAACTGAGGTTATTGTAAGTTTTATAGTTTAGCCGAAGGCACAGAGCTATGCAGTTTAGAAAAATCAAAAATATGTTAACATCCATTGGACTATAAGACTCATGTCTTAATTTTTTTTCTTTAAAACAGTATTTTCAATTATAGTTTACATTTCAGTACTATTTTGTATCAGTTTCAGGTGTACAGTGTGGTGATTAGACAGTCATATACTTTACAAGGTGTTCCCCTTGATATTTCCAGTAGCCACCTGTCCTGATATCTACATATTATTATATAGATTATAAATTCAAAAATATTATAATATTAAGTATACTAATAGAATTTTTGATGTAATATGGCACCAAACATACTGCTAATAATCATTCTGAAATAGTATCATTAAATAGCACCAAAACTTAAACATTTTCTATGATTATAGGAGCCATTTTCCAATGAATAGGTATTATTAAATATGAATCTTTTAATTTAATAATTTTAATTTAATTGAATATTATTAAATAATACCTAATTTATAATATGTGAGTCTGACTTACTTTTTGGGGGCATTGTATTAATCATTAATGCTCCTTGAGACACTTTTACTTTCTATTTTATCTACAACTATGTTACTACTTCCAAAGACTTCAATTCCTCTTTGCATTTTTAGTATATTAAAAAGGCCAAATACAGCAATAAAAGCATTACACTGAAAACATTCTTCTGATTTCTTACTAAAGTTCTTTATTTGCAATTGACTGGGAAATTTTCTCCACCTTTAACATGTAAGTGCAGATTGTGTTCTTATATCATAAACTGTTAACATATTTAAAAAGATCATTATCAAATTTAAGCACAAATAAGAGACAGTTAGAAGCAAAAATCTGGAATTCCATCCTAGTAAATCATTATCCATGTTTCTTTTTGTATTTTGTTCAGATGCATAAATTTTACAATTTGCAATCATACCATAGGCATGATTGTATGTAATTTGTACTATGGAATTTTTAATGTTTTATTCCATTTATAATAAGTATTTCCAATGAATGTATACTATTCCATTGAGTTGATGTGCTATAACTGTATTAGAAATAAAATGGCAAGGATGTTCATATTTAAAGTGCTTTGAAGAGTACCTGTTAAGTGTTCGCAGTGTCATTGGCTTTCATTATCATCATTATTACTGTTATCATTGCTATTATTATTATAAATTATTTCTAAAGCACTGAGAAAATGACACACAAAAATGAGATATAAAATATTCAAACAGAACTGGTATGTATATAGTCTTTTTAAAATAAATTTTTGTCCTCATTTGAATGAGGACAGTTTTTCATTGCTTTTAGAAAGAGATGCAGGGAGAAGGGGGGAGGGAGAGAGAGAGAGAGAGGAAGCGAGGGACTGAAACATTGATGTGAGGGACAGATATCAATCAGCCAATTTCTCATATGTGCCCCAACCAGGAATCAAACCTGCAACCTAGGTATGAGCCCTGACTGGGAATCAAACGTGCAACCTTTCATTCTATGGAATGATGCTCTAACCAACTGAGCCACACTGGCCAGGGCAATATACAGTATGTACTATATATTCTTGAGAAGTCCAAGAGAATCAACTAAAAGGATACCAGAAATCATAAAACTTCTGTAAGCTAGTTTTATAAAATAAATTTATAAAAAATCAGTAGTTTTCTTTATGCAAACAATAATGTTATACAATGTAATGAAAGAAAATCATAATTAGAGCTAACATTGCTTGAACATTTGTATGTATTTACAAATGGCACTGTTGCAAGAACTTCAAATTTATTGTATTTACTCATTTAATTTTCACAACAATCTTACAAGGTGCTACCATATTCATAAAATCTAAGTCAACATCTACTGTAAAATGCATAATTTCAAAGATGTTGAGATATGGGAAAAATGTGTGTTTTAGAATCAGAAAACTCACTCAAGGTCACTTAACATGAAAGTTGGAAGGGAGCCTGATTCATTTTCTAACTATTTCTTGGTATACATAAATAAAACTTTTTCTGAATTAACCTTGTATCCATAAACCTTACAAAACTCAGTATTAATTCTAAGAATGTGTTTGTAAGTTTGTTTTACATGTTCTATTTATACAATTCTAATCTGAAAATAATATTTTATTTCTTCCTTTTCTGAATTTATATTTTCATTTTTCTTGCCTTCCACACTGGTTGAACTGAAGTAGTAATTTCAGGCACCCTTTATCTTGTTCTTAAACTCAAATGAAAAGATTTTATCATTTCTATATTAAATAGGATGTTAGCTGCATTTATTACAGATGATTATATATTTTTGTCTTTTTTTATTGTTAATATGATAAATTCAACAACTGATTTAAGATGTTAAATCAGCCTTACATCCCTGGAATAACCCAATGTAGTCATGATGTAGTAGTATTCATTTTGTGTGGCCTAGGTTTAATTTGGTAATGTTTTGTAAAGGAGTTTTAAAGCTATAGTTGTGAATAAGATTCACTTACAATTTTCCTACTTATTAATGTCTATCAGATTTTATTGTATATAATTTTTATTGTTGGAACTATGACAGATGTCACCCATTTTCTCCCCTTTTGCCCCCTTCTACCTAGCCCTTGCCTTTCCCACCCCAATCTTCCCCACATTGTTGTCTGTGTCCACAGGCTACACATATATACATATATGTTCTTTGGCTGATCTCCTCCAGGCCCTTCCACTTCACCCCAATATATATATATTTTTAAAATTTAATTTTATTGTTGTTGTATTACATCCATCCGCTTTTTGCTCCCCTCTGTCCCCCTCCCCACCCACCAATTCCTCCCCACAGTCAATCCCACCTGTTGTTCATGTCCATGGTTCCTTTATACTAGGTTCTTGTCTAAACTGCTCCCCTTCCTTGCCTCTTCCTCCCCCTTTCCCCTAACTCCCTTCCCCCTGACCACTGAAGGCCTATTCATTGTTCCAATACATTTTTAATAAATTAGAATTATGAGTCTAATGCAAATATGGGTTGAACATGTCTCAAATATCAGTACAGACTGATTTAATCCACTGAGTAAACTTGGCCCAAAAGAATCTGATGGAAGAGACCTGTAATGAAAGAACTCTGGAATAGAAATACATAACTGGTTACTACTCCACAGGACAATAAAATTGTAACCTTTGATGTTATCTTTTCTACTTAGCAGAAACAATTCACATTCCTTCTGAATAAAATCTACATATTAATTAGTAACTTCATAGAATCTAGGCCTTAATCAGTAAATAGTACATGAAATAAAACTTCATCTCCTGGAGAAAAAAATATACCTTAGTGGGCTTGTTCAACAATACCCCACAATAACATTGAAAGAACATGTAGTCAGTCATGCTTTCCAAAGTATTTTCTACAGAAATGTCAGTTACGCTTAACAGATTCTGGATTATAATTCCCTCCTCTGTTTTCATGAGTTTCTTTTACATTGACAGTTTCTCCCTTAATAGTTTGATAAAAATTTAGTTTGATAAAAATTTATATGTATGTATTTAGACCTGGAAGTTTGTGAAAGTTTTTAGTAATGAATTTCATTTCTTTAACATATATAAGACTATTCAGATTTGCCATACTTTCCTGGTGTCATTTTTTTTTTTTTTTTTTTTTACAAATTTTCCCATTTCATTGAGGTTTTCAAATTTAGTGGTATAGACTGATTGGCTATGACCCTTTTTATCTTTCTAACAGATGAATGAACCATATTGATGTCTCCTTTTCAAGGTTTTTGGTATTAATTGTTTGTGCCTTCTCTTTTAATTTCAATCATTATTGCCAGGGATTGCTGAAGTTTAGTCATTTCCAAGACCCAACTGTTGACTGTGGTGATTTCTCTATTTTTATCTCTATTTTATTTATTTTTAACTTTATTATTGAGGGTTAATTGCTATTTTTTAACTTTCTATGTTGAATGCTGAAGTCACCAATTTTTAGCTATTCTCAAGATTGCTTTAGCTACATGGAATCCTTTGAGATTCCACATAAACTTTAGGATAGACTTCTATTTTTGCAAAACAAATGCCATTGAGATTCTCATAGGAATGGCACTGAATCTGCAAATTGCTCAGAGTAGTCTATATAATTTAACATCATGTCTTTTAACCTATAACATGGACTATCTTTTCATTTATGTCTTGACTTTTTTCCCAGCAGTGTTTTGCATTTCTCTGTCTTTGATCTCCTTGGCTAAGTTTATTCCTAAGTATTTTATTCTTTGACACTATTGCAAATGGGACTGTTTTCTTAATTTTCTCTTCATATTGTTTAAGCGTATAGAAATACAATTGGTTTTCATGCATTGATTTTACACCTTGAAACTTTGCTAAATTTATTAATTCTAATAATCATTTTGTGGAATCCTTGATTTTTTGCATTTAAGATCACATCATCTGCCAATAAAAAATACCCTTCTTCCTTTTTGATTTAGATGCCTTTTATTTCATCTTGTCTAATTGCTCTGACTAGAACTTCCAGTACCATGTTAAAGAGAGGCAGTGAAACAGGGCATCTTTTAATTGTTTCTATTGTTAGTGGAAAAGGTGTCAGTTTTTCACCATTAAGTATAAAAATAGCAATGGGCTTATTCTACGATTTTTATTATGTTGAGGTAATTTCCTTCTATTCTTAGTTGAGTATTTTTATCATGAAAACATGTTGAATTCTGTCAAATACTTTTTCTTTGAGATAATCATGTATTTTTTGTTCTCCCTTGTGTTAATGTGGTATGTTATGATTAATTTTCAGATGCTGAATCATCAGTGCATTCCATGAGTAAGTCTCAGTCGCCCATGATGTATAATTCTGACAATGTATTGTTGAGTTCCATTTGCTTGTACTTTGTAAAGGGGTTTTACATAAACCTTTAACAGAAACATTGGACTGCAGGGTTTTTTTTCTTGGTCTGATCTGGTATCAGGGTAATGCTGGCCTTATGAAATAAGTTTTGAAGTATTCCCACCTCATCACTTTTAGGAAACAGTTTGAGAAGAATTGGTATTAATTCCTTAAATGTTTGGTAGAAATCACCAGTGAAGCCATTTGGTCCTGTACTTTTCTTAGTTTGAAAGGTTTTCTTTTTCTTCCAATTACTTTATCAATCTCCTTACTAATTATAGGTCTACTCAGATTTTAAATTTCTTTGTAATTCAGTCTTTGTAAGTTTCATAGTCCTAGAAATTTATCCATTCCTTATAGGTTATCCAATTTTTTGGCACATACCTGTACATAGTAGTCTCTTGTGATCCTTTTTATGTCTGTGATACCAGCTGCAAAGTCTTCTCTATCAGTTATGAATTTTTTGTAATTTCGTTCTTTTATTATTCTTAGTCAAGTTAATGATTGTCAATTTTCTTAAGCTTTAAAAAAACCAACTCTAAGTTTCACATTTTTTCTATTATTTCTCTTTTTTATTTTGCTTCTCTTTTAACCTTTATTATTTCATTTCTTTGCTTAATTTCTGGTGCAGCGTGCTCTTTTTCTAGTTCCTGGAAATGAAATGTTAGGGTCTTATGGATTTTTAATCATGTATAATTATAAGAGTGAAAGTAAAGCAATGTTTTTATAAAAGTTGGTAAAATATATTGTTTTACTCACTTAGACTGCTCTCTCTCTAAAAATATATGTGTATCTTATATCAAATACACAACATAACTATGAAATTCAGCAATTACCTCCTTATCTACCCAATTCTAAATCTTTTCAAGTTCATAGGGCAATGCTGGTTAGTAAAATTATATAGCTCTCAAGTGTGCATTTCTATAACACCTCATCTGTACATTGCATTGTGTGTCCACCACCTGTGTAGTTGGCTCCCATTACCCTTTACTAATCCCAAAACCCCCTTTCTCTGGTAATTGGCATAATGTTGTGTGTGTCTCTGAGTTTTTGTTTGTGTTTTATTTTTTCATTTGTTGCTTTCAGGTTTATATTCCACATGAGTAAAATCACATGGCTCTTGATTTGTTCTGACATTTTGCTTTATTTGTAACCCCTAACTCCTGGTGAGGTTGCGCATCCTTTCACTTACCTATTGTTTTTTTAAATGTCTTCTTGGGAGAAGTGTCTGTTTAGGATCTCTGTTCATTTTTAAATGGAATTGTTTGTTAGTTTGTTTGGTGTTGAGTTGTATGAATTCTTTATATGTTTTGGATATCAATGCCTTGTCAAAGCTGTTGTGTGCAAATATCTTCTCTCATTTAGTTGGTTGCCTTTTGTTTTGTTGGCAGTTTCTTGCACTGGACAGAAGCTTTTAATTAATTAATTAATATTTTATTATTGGCAGGAAAGACTTTAATATGCAAATGTATTTCTTCCAAGGTTTCCAAGAGTTGCCCCAGTGTGCTACTACGAGTCCCTGTTAACTCCTTTCCCGAAAGGCTTCTTTTCTTAGCTGTTGTATGTATTCTTGCAGAGCCTGGGCCATGAAGAGTTTGCCTAGGTTTGAGCAGTGAATTCCTTAATATTCTGGCAGTAAGTATTAACCTGGCCTGCAATGAGCAGAGATTCCATCCTGGCTGGGGCCTGCAGCGGTCTGAAGAGTTTGGACAGATCCTCCTCAGGAAGAGGCGGCTCTCCCCAACGCTGGCGCTGCATATTTTCCTGCTGGCGGTGCTGCTGGTACTGGTTTTTCTGCTGCTGTTGTTTACTCATGTTCCTCACATATGTGTTATATTTAACTATATCCTGGCTCGTGTCCTCCACTCTGCCCATCAGCAACCATGGAGTCTTTCCCAAATGATTGCTCCTAGTAAGACTAAGCAATTCATGTTTATCTGCCACAGCTGATTTCTTCTCAAGCTCCCACATTAGGATGTTCATCAGATGTGAATGTTTAATTACAATCAGCACTTCTTCAAACATGTCACGCTCAAAGGTGACATTTCCCATTTTCTATGCTTCAGGAGAAAAATCCTTTTCTTGACAAACTTCCATCAGCTTGGGAGTCGGTCTGTAAACCTTCAGTGGGAGAGACCCTTGGGCAGTTTTCACGGGATCCTAAGTGAGAACAACAGACTGTTCAACGGCATGCTGGTAAGGAAACGGAGAACCCAGGCGTGACCCAGTGATGAACGAGCCATAGTAGGTGGACTGGTACCCGCCCACGTGCAGATGGTCGATGTTCACATGGTGAAGGCTCCGAATCATTTCCATCTGATATTGAACTTTATTAAACTCAGCATCATCTTCTGTGTGCTGGGGGAAAGGAAAGCAGTTGGTAATGTCAAGCTGATCTTCAACAACCAGGCCCAAAAGCACTCCTTGGACCACCTCAGTTCCTTGTCCTTCCTCTTGATGTTTGACTATTATTACCACCACCAAGTCATCTGATCTATCTGTATTTGCTTCAGGGCCAAATCTAAGGACCTGCTTTTGCCTTTGCCTTTCCCTGATGCACTGGGGGTGGAGCTAGGAGAGGTGTTGGCCCAGCTGGCGCCTTCCTTGCAAGACACCATCTTTCCAGTGGGACAGCAAAAGCATTTTAGTTTTGATACATTCCTATTCATTTATTTTTGCCTTTACTTCCATTCCTTTTGCGGTCAAATTCATAAAATTCTATGTGAGACCCAGGTCCATAAATCTAGTACCTATTTTTTCTATGTAATTGGTTTCTTGTGTGCTTGAGAATGTGTGTTCTGCTACTCTTAGGTGGAGTGTTATTTTTTGTCTCTTAGGCCCAATTAGTCTATAGTATTGTTCAAGGTCTGTTTCCCTATTGATATTTGCTTTGATTGATCTATACATTATTGAAGTTAGCATATTTTAATTTCTATTATTATCGTTAGTCTATTTCTCACTTGAATTCTTTCAATGTTTGCTTCATATATTAGGTTGGTCTGCTGTTAGGTACATATATATTTATAGTTGCTGTATCTTCTTTGGGAATTGACTATTATCATTATATGACTTTGTGTCCCTTGTTAGTTTTGACTTGAGTCTATGTGTCTGATATAAGCATGGCCATTTCTGCTGCCTTTTGTTTATCATGTTAATGGAATATGCTTTCCCATCCTTCCATGTTCAGCCTGTGTTTGTCCTTATATTTGAAGTAAATCTCTTGCAGACAGTGTAAAGTTATATTTTAGTTATTTTTCAATCCATTCAGCCATTCTGTGTCTTGATTGTGGAATTTATTTACATTTAAAGTAACTACTAGTAGAGAAGGACTTGCTATTGTTATTTTGTTAATTGTTTCTCTATGTTTTCTAGTTATTTTGTCACTTTCTTCTATCTTACAGCTCTCCTTTGTGCTTTGTTGATTTATTTTTTTGCAACAAAATGCTTTGATTTTCTTTTTTTTTGTGGGTGTGTATTTCTATAGGTATTATCTTTGTGGTTATCATCAGGGTTACATGAAATATAGTTATAACAATCCATTTTAAACTGAAAAATGTTAACATCAGTCACATATAAAACTCTATTCCTTTACACTCTCCCTCTCTTGTTCTTTGTTATCAATGTCCTAAATTATACCTTTGTATATTTTGTATTCTTTAATATAGCTATTTTCATATAGCACTTACAAAGATGTGAGTCTATTCTTCTGGTGTCTATTTTTTCTCTTGAAAAATTAGGTTTCATTCTAACAGTTGCTTCTTTGAAAATAGCCTACTTTTAACACACTTTGTCTGTTTTCACTTATCTTTGCCCTTTATTTCTGGCAGTTTAATCATTATATACCTAAATACGGTGATCATTTAATAATTTTTATTGTTACAGTTGTTCCAATCTTTCTTTGTCCTCCCCTGCCCAGCTGATCCCCCAATCCCACAGTCAATTCCCACACTGCTGTCTGTGTCCATGTCCATAAGTCATTCACGTATGTTCTGACTAGTCCCATCCCCTTATTCCCCCATTATCCCCATACCCTGGACACTGTCAGTCTGTTCCATGTTTCAGTGCCTTTGGCTCTGTTTTGCCTGTCATTTTGTTCATTATTAGATTTGCCTTATAGGTATCATGTGGTATTTGTCCTTCACTGACTGACTTATTTCATGTAGCATAATATTCTCTAGTTCTATCAATGCAAAAGGTAGGAGTTTCTTCTTTCTTTCTGTGTAAATGTACCAGTTTTTTGATCCATTCATCCACTGAAGGGCACTTAGGCTGTTTCCAGCACTTGGGTATTGTAAGTAGCACTGCTATGCACACAGGGTTTCACAGGTTCTTTTGAATTGGTGATTGGGATTCTTAAGTTACATTCCTAGCAGAGGGATCACTGGGTCAAAAGGCAGTTTCATTTTGTTTTTTGAGGAAATTCCATAGTGGCTGCACCAGTCTGCATTTGCACCAACAGTGCACTAGGGTTTCCTTTTCTCCACATCTTCACCAGCAGTTGTTTGTTGACTTATTAATGATAGCCATTCTAATATGTATGAGGTGATATCTCAATGTGGTTTGAATTTGCATCTCTCTGAGGCTAGTGATGATGAGCATC
Source organism: Noctilio leporinus (assembly GCA_004026585.1). NCBI lineage: Eukaryota > Metazoa > Chordata > Mammalia > Chiroptera > Noctilionidae > Noctilio > Noctilio leporinus. The sequence continues at coordinate 16,216 of PVIW01010710.1, forward strand.
TTTACATGTCTATGGACCATGTGTATGGCCTCTTTGGAGAAGTGTCTGTTCAGGTTCTTTGCCCATTTTTAAATTGGATTGTTTGTCTTCCTGGTGTTGAGTTGGATAAGTTCTTTAAATATTATTGAAGAGGCTATTTTTACTCCATTGTATGCGCATGCCTCTTTTGTCAAATATTAATTGACCATAGTGACATGGGTTTATTTCTGGGCTCTCTATTCTGTTGCATTGATGATCAATGGGTCTGTTCTTATGCCAGTACCACACTGTTTTCATTACAGTGGCCTTGTCATATAGTTTGATCCCTCTAATTTTGTTTTTCTTTCTCAAGATTGCTGAGGCTATTTGAAATCTTTTTTGGTTCTATATAAATTTTTGAAATATTTGGTCTAGATCTGCGAAATATGCCATTGGTATTTTAATTGGAATTGCATCAACTCTATGGATTTCTTTGGAGAGCATGAACATTTTAATGATGTTAATTCTTCCAATCCATGACATGGATTATGCTTCCAATTATTTGTATCTTTCTTAATTTATTTCTTCAGTTTTTTATATAGTTTTCCAAGTATAGGTCTTTTACCTCTTTGGTTAAGTTTATTCCTAGGTACTTTATTTTTCTTAAATATGGTGATCTTTACTTTGAATCTGTACTGGGTGTATTTGATCAATTTTGAAAAGTTCTCAACTACTATCTTTTCAGATATTGCACTAAATATCTCATTATCTCTCTCCTCTCTTTTCAGTACTCTAATTATATGTGTTTTAACCTTTTCTCACTGTTTCTTTTTCTCTTAACTTCTAATGTATATTTTCTTTGTTTTTACCCATGTTTCTTTCTGAAAATTTTCTTTTGACCTCCCTTCCGATGAATAACTCTACAGGTTTCTGGCAAAAGTCTTACCCCAAATACTACAGCTTATTCCAAACACTACAGCTTACCACCATTCTCTGCCATATAACCAAAAAGGCTACTCTTATTACCCTCAATCTGTATTTAAATCTGTCACCAATGACACCCAGGATTCTCAGATGATTCTTATTGCATAAAATCCAAACCACATTTATATGATTAGTGCAACAACTTTCCTACCATCTCCTCTACTTTATATTTTTGATTAATTTGTCTGTCTCACTCCATAAAATAAAAGCTCCACAAAGGAAATAATTTTCAGATGTTCAATTCCTTGCTGTATCCCCATTGTATGAACAATAGATGTAAGCACTAAATAAATGTTAAATGAATAAGTAGTATGCCTCTTGTCTTTTCTAAAAAAATCAAAGTACAATTTTATAAAAACACCAATTAGAAACCTTACTTTTGTAAAAACACATTAGCAACACAATAATAAGATGCATGGGAGAGCATAAAATTAAGTACATTTAAAAATATTTTTTATTGACATGCTATTACAGTTGTCCCAATTTGTTCCCCTTTGCTCCCCTTCACCAGTTCCCACCATTATCTCTGGCAATCCTAGAGGTCATGCCTATGTTTTTGGGTACTCTGTTTCCTACACTGTTCTTAACATCCCCTTGTTTATTCTGTACCTAATAATTTGTACTTCTTAATCCCTGCACCATTTCCCCATTATCCCCCTTACCCCTCCCAGAGGATAAACCTCCAAATGATCTCCATATCTACAATTCTGCTTCTGTTCTATTTGTTAGCTTAGTTTGTTTTCTAGATTCAATTGTTGATAGTTGGGAATGTATTGCCATTTTAATGTTCATAGTTTTTATCTTCTTTTTCATAGATAAGACCCTTTAACATTTCATGTAATAATGGCTTGGTGATAATGAACTCCTTTAGCTTTACCACAAAAACAAGGATGGGCTAAGGAGCCACTGGGACAACTTCAAATGTACCAACTTTTGAATCATAGGGGTGCCAGAAGCATAAGGTGCCTCTGAGACATTTCCAAATATTTGGATCATAGGGATACCAGAAGGAGATGAGAAACAGCAAGAAACTGAAACATTATTTGAAAAAATAAAGAAAACTTCTTTAATTTGGTGAAGAGAATAGACACACAATTATAAGAAGTATAAAAAGTCCCAAACAAGATGGATGCAAAGAGAACCATAGCAAGACATAACATAATTAAAATGCCAAAGGTTAAAGGTAAAAGAGAGACTTTTAAAAAAAGATTTTATTTATTAAAAAAATTTTTAATTTTATTTATCATTTATTTTTAGACATCAATGTGTGGTTGCCTTTCACCTGCCTCCAGCTATGGACCTGGTTGGAGACCTGGCTTGCAACCTGGTTGTGTGCCCTGGCTGGGAATAGGACCAGCAAACTTGGTGGGGGGTCCCTGGCTGGTGCCTTATCCACTGTGCCACCAGCCAGGGCCTCAAGATTTTATTTATTATTTCTAGAGAGAGGGGAAGAAGGGAGAGAGGCAGAGAGGGAGAGAGACATCAACGTATGGTTGCCTTTCACCTGCCTCCAGCTACACACCTGGTTTGAAACCTGGTTATGTGCCCTGGATGGGGAATTGAACCAGCAACCTTTGGGTTTGCAGGCCAGTGCCTTATCCACTGTGCCACCAGCCAGAGCCTTAAAAAGAGACTCTTAAAAGCAGTGAGAGAAAAGCAGAGAGTTACTTATCAACAAAGGAGTTCTTATGAGACTATCAGCTGATTTCTCAGAAGAAACTTTGTGGGCAAGAAGGGCCGGCAAGAAATATTCAAAGTGATGAAAAGCAAGGACCTACAACCTAGATTACGCTATCCAGCAAAACTATCATTGGGAATGGAAGGGCAGATAAAGTGCTTCCCAAAACTGAGTATATTTTTAAAGAGAAAAAAAAAAAATGGGTAGTCAATTAGCTTGAAAGCAGAGAAGGAAATCAATTAACTGGGTATTTGCATTGTCCTCCCCCAAAGTGATAAATCTACCACAGATTTTGTGTTTAAAAATACTCTTCCACTATCCAGTTTGATTTCTGACTTGATGACAGAGGGGTATATTGTTACTACAACTGTAATCCATGGATTTGGGACAGAAATTAGTCAAGAAGCAATTAAAATTTAGGTGAATTCCAATGCTTAGTTTATTATTCTGCTCCAATAACCATTTGTGGCAGCAGGAATTAAGTGCTACCTAAAGCCAAAATCCATCTGAATCCCAAGTTATATCACTGAGGTTTATGGAATTAGGTTTTAAAACCTTCCTAATGGCTTGCTCATTTTAACAAAACCAGTTTTCTCCCTTTAGCCTGAAGGCAAAGATGAGGAGGGTGTAGGTTGAGGTAGGAAAGTTATGCTAAAGCAAAAGTTGGTAAATAAAAGTTATCTACTTTCCTCCTTCCTTTGTCTTTTCTGTAAGAAAATAGAGGTGGGAAAAAGTAGGTTTAGAGTTGTTAATGATAATAATTAATAAATAATAAAAATACAAGCATAAACTCTGTGTTTCATGTATCATAACTGTAAACCTATTTTGTCTACCCCTGCATTCCTGAGGTGGAATGAAGACAGTGGCAGCGTATTTCCATGAGGGCATCTTCAAATTTACACATGCTGGTAAGAGCACCAGGAGCAAATTCCTGTGTACAACATACTCAAGAGCCCTATCATTCAAATATTTTTGGACATATAAAATTTTCACTTGTGCTCTAAAGAGCTCTAGTATGTCTCTTTGTACCTAGACTACTAAAATGTTGATGCTGCAGAATAATTTTTAAGTATTTATCACTGAAACTCACTACACTATTCCCTTCACCTCAGTTTATTTTAACCAAGTATTTTAAGTTTAAAAGTGTATGTCTATTGACAGAAGTTACAAAAAATTAAGCTTCTACTTTTCCCCTCCATGCCCACTTTCCTCAAAGAAACCAATACTGTCAGTTTGATTATTATATGTATACCCATCTCTTACTATCCTTATTCAAGTATAAATATGTACATATGCTCCATGCATCTACCAGTATTTACTGAAAAACAAGGTCATATCTTACATATCACTTTTCATCCTGAATCAACATTGTGGTCATAACTTCAGATTAGCCAAACCAGTGGTATCTGTCACTGTGATCATAATACTGGGAATAATTATTACCTATAACATAGGTATATTAACTTCAGAGTTAATATAGGTACTTCATATAATAAAGGTAACAATTTAAAGTTATAATTATAATTATATTACAATTTGCTCTTATTTATCATAAATTCCATGTAGGCTTAACAGTTTTTAAAACAGATTGGGTGCTCATAGGCATCTGAAAGAAAAATAAAAGTGCAGAGATGGCTTAATGATATATTTTTTCAATATATTTGATATTTCTCAAATAAAGCAAAATAAATGAAAGTCAAAAATAGGCTATGAAAGTATGGTGTTTTTAAAAGTTACAACTTCTAGGAATGTGTTTTATAATTATATAACATATAATTGTCCCATGGGATTATTTCAATAAAAATAAAATTAAGTATTAAGTGATGATAGGAAACATTAGTAAAATTGGGGCTAAATTTCTGTGAACCTTGTCTATATAAATGCAATGGCTTTACCAAAAGTTATTATGGGAAATGTTATTTCCCATAAAGCTGTTTCAAAAATCTGAAACAACTACTAGATAAGGAAAAAAGAGCTTCTGAATAGTTAAAAGTAAAAGTCTTGATTGTTCTATAAAGGTTAGGTATTTTAGTATGATGTTTTGGCTGATTTATGTCATGTTTTGTATTTTTCATTTTCTTGAGCTTGTCACTGTAGTGATGTATGGTATATTTTAACATCAAGTTTGCCATGAGCAATAAAGTAAGGGTCCCAAAAGAAATTTTAATACATGTCTCCATTTTTAACCTGGAGCTTTTTATTATGCCATTATTTTGTTTGGGATCCCATGTTTAGTTGATATACCTGGTACACTCACACAAACAAATTAACATTGTAGCAAGGAAAAATTTAAGTATATTAATTATTCAGTAGGAAAGTTTAAGGGTCATCATATATAAAGTGAAAATATTAGTGATAAATTTACATGAAAGACCTTTCTAATGGTTGTATTTTACATTTCAATGTGCTTGGGGCATTTTTCTCTGACCACAAGATAAAAGAAAAACAAAGAAGAAAATGACTTTCATGAAATGGTATGCAACATAAAATGGAAGTACAAGTCTATAAAATTATGTAGAGAGAAAAAATGAAGTATGAAAATAATAATCAGTTAAATTTAAAAATTCTTGTTACAGAACTAATAGCTAATCCAGAGGGTATGAAGATATAAAAATAACAGTCCTCAAGAAATTTATAACTTAGTAGATATATTAAGTCCTTAAATAGTTATAACATAAAGCTGATTAAGTTATTTATCACAAGAACAAAAGTCACAAGTGTTAGGGCAGGCCATCTGGTGTTGCTAAATGTATGAGTATTTGAATTCAACCCTGCATCATGGGCAGGGTGCAAACAGTTAAAAAAATGATAGAAAAAAGAAAGAAGAATCAGTTGAGGCAAGGGAGAAGAGAAGCAGAAGGCATTGTGAGAGATTGTCCAATGGTTCTATATTACTGGAGAAAAGGATACATGTAGGGACTCCTGGAAGCAAGACTGAAAAAGGATGTGTGGCAACAGGTAAGGTGGTCCTCAATTCATGGCTAAGCGTATTCTTTGTTTAGAAAATGATACAGTACTGTTAAGGATTTTAATGCAGAAACAAAATCTAGAAAGGAAAATCAATATGGCACTGGAACAGAATATTGGGGCAATGAAAGCAAGGAGTCCATTTAAAGAAGTTCTGTCTTGGGCCTGGCTGGTCGAACAGTGGATAAGGCGCCGGCCTTCGAACCCAAAGGTCACTGGTTTGATTCCCCAGCCAGAGCACATAACCAGGTTGCAAGCCAGGTCTCCAGCCAGGTCTCCAGCCAGGTCCATGGCTGGAGGCAGATGAAAGGCAACCATACATTGATGTTTCTCTCCTTCTCTTTCTTCCTCCCTTCCTTTCTCTCTGTAAATAATAAATAAAATATTTTTTTAAAAATTAAAAAAAAAAAAAAGAAGTTCTACCTTGCCAAAAAGTTTGGTCAAGATAGAACTTTAACTAGGGAAATGGGCATGGAGATGAAACAGTGTAAGAGGCATATTAGAGCTAACAGATAAAAAACCAGTACCAAGTGGATGTTCACAGCAGAGGAGAGAAATTTGTAAGAGATGGTGCCAATATTCTGTGCCTGAGTTATTATGGGGAAAACAGTAGTGCTAATAACAAAAAACAGGGGCAAAGTATACTTGGAGTGGAAAATGAGTTTAAGGTTTCCACATATGAGCTTGATATAAGCAATCAGGTCCAACAGCTAGTCAGAATTAAGGATTAACAGTTAAGGAAAAAAGTAGTTATTAGTAGAACAACCGGAAAGAGACTGACTAAAGTCATTAGCACAGAAGTGAAAAGTAAACTTGATGGAAAAGACAAAATCCCAGAAAGAGAAAATACTGAAGAAGAATGGAGGCATAAAAAGAACTTGAGACATATATGCATGTTGAAGATAAAAAGCATGGAAACTACTGAAGGAGATAAAAGAAATCTTGACAGAGAAGTTACATCAGAATAATAAAATGATATATAAGCATTATAGGGGAACTTTTCAAAGAGATAGTGGTCAATAGTATCAAGGACATAATTAAGGGCTTTTAGACTGATTAAAGACCAATAGCAGTTCATCAAAGTAATTGGGGTCAAGCTAGGCTGTAAATGTGTTACAGAGTGAATGAAAACTAAAGGAATTTTGGGAGTAGATGTTTCATGTTGTTGTTCAAGACACTGAATTTGAGGTCTCACTATTATTTAGGGTAGGGCATTCATTCATTTGTTTATATGAATTTGAAATGACAGTGTGATTTTATGAAACATTTGGAAGAGTATCTGCTATTTTTGTCCTCTATCATTTATTCATCTTTCTTTTGTTAATTATACTTTGTTTTCCTTCTAGGGAATTCCCTTTTCTACCATTTGGGTTGGCTCAGGAGTAAAGCCAGGGACTGGGCAAGGCTTTACTCAGGACATTGTCATGAAGTGGGGTTTCTGGGAAGGGAACTCTCACCAATTCCCTCTAGATCTGCAGTAACAATGCCTCCTTCAAGCTTGTATTTGCAAAAAATATATAAGTCCCAAAGGAGGCAACATTTAACATATGAAGTTATAACAAAAAAATGTCTAAGCAAAACTCTTATGAAAGAAATAAGAACTGAATAAACGGAAAGATATTCCATGATCATGGGTAAGAAAACCAAAAATATTTTCCAGCTTGATCTATAGATTCAATGTAGTCCAAACAAAATCAAGTTATTTTGTGGACATAAACGATCTGATTCTAATGTCCTGGCTGGTGGCACAGTGGATAAGGTGCCAGCCTGTGAAACCCAAAGGTTGTTCATTTGATTCTCCAGTCAGGGCACATAACCAGGTTGCAAGCCAGGTCTCCAGCCAGGTCTGTAGCTGGAGGCAGGTGAAAGGCAACCATACACTGATGTTTCTCTTCCTTTCTTCCTCTTTCTCTTCCCCTCTCTCTAAAAATAATAAAATCTTTTAAAAAGAAATATAAAAAAAACCAATCTGATTCTGATGTTTACATAGTAATGTAAAAGATCCAAAATAAGTAGTCAATACAGTATTGAAGAAGAACAAAGTAAGAATACTAACATTACCTGACTTCAAGACATAGGACAAAATTATAGTAATCAAGACGTTATGGTATTGGTAAAAAACCAGATTAAAAGATCAACGAAACAAAAAAGAGTATCCTGAAAGAGGTCCATAAAAAATATAGTTAACTGATCTTTGACAAAGGAGTGGTGCGATGTAATGGAAAAAAGATGGTACAGCTAGATATCGAGCTAGCTAGACTGCTAGATATCCACATTTTTAAAAAGAGAATCTAGACACTACCCTTATATCCCTTTACAAAAATTAACTCAAAATGAATCACAGGCCCAAGTGTCAAATACAAAACTATAAAATGCCTAAAGGATAATACAGGAGAAAAGTTAGATGACCTTGGGTTTAGCAATGATATTGTAGAAACAACACCAAAGGCATGATCCATGAAAGAGATAATTGATAAGCTGGACTTCATTAAAATTAAAATCTTCTGTGTAAAGGACTCTGCCAAGATTATGAGAAGACATGCCATAGACTGGAGAACATATCTGCAAAATATAATGCTGAAATATATAAAAAATCCTCTTAAAACTCAATTAAGAAAACAAGAGTTCAATTAAAAAATGGGCAAATGATTGGAATAGACATCTCACCAAAGAAGATAGAGAGATGGCAAATAAGCATATGAAAAAATGCTACACAACATATGTCATCAGGGAAATGCAATTAAAACAATGAGATATCATTACACGCCTATTAAAATAGCAAAAACAAACAAACAAACAAAACAAACAAAACCCAACAGGGACAGCACCAAATGCTGGTGAAAATGTAGAGCAAAGGGAATTCTCATTCATTTCTGATAAAAATGCAAAATGGTAAAGCCACTTTGGAAAATAGTTAGTGGTTTCTTGTAAAACTAAACATTCTTACCATATAAACCAGCAATTATGCTCTTTTTGGTATTTATCCCAAAAGAGTTTTAAAAAACCAGCTTCACACAAAAATTTGCACCTTCACTTTTTACTGCAGCTTTATTGTTAATTGCAAAATCTTGGCAGCAACCAAGATGTCCTTCAGTAGGTGAATGGATAAACTGTGGTATATCCAGACAATGGAGTATTATTCATCAATTAAAAACTCAAAAAAAAAAAATGTGGAAGAAACTTAAATGCACATTACTAAGTGAAAGAAGCCAGCCTAAGATGCCAACATATTGTGCTATTCCCAACGATATGACATTCTGGAAAAAGACATAATTATAGAGACAAGAAAAAAATTAATGGTTGCTAGAAGTTGGGTTGGGGGGTAAGTAATAAACAGCTGGAACATGGACAATTTCTTTGGCCATGGAAGTATTCTTTACAATACATAATGATGGATACATGACATTATGCATCTCTCCAATGTACAAAAAACACAAAGAGAAAATAATAATGTAAACTTTGGGCTTTGGGTGATGATGATGTGTCAATGTAGTTTCATCAGTTGTAATGAATGTACCACTCAGGTGCGGAATGTTGATTATGGGGAGACTGTGTTTGTGTATGGGCAGGGAATTATATGTTCTGCTTAATTTTTCTGTGAACCCAAAATGCTCTAAAATATAAAGTCTGTTTTTTATAAAGTTGCCTAAAATTGCTTTTTAATAATCAGTTATTAAATAACAACATGAGTTGTTGATAGTCTTCTTGATCATTCAATAATGCTGAGACAATGAATATACTGAAAACAAAAATGATACAGCACTTGAATGATACCCAACAGAATAAACCTGACTGACTAAATAGATTGATTGCCTTTTCATCCTTAGTTCAAGCTGTTCTGCACCAGGATATTATTGGCAGAGGTGAGATAAGGAAAGAGACAAACAGAAAAAGAAGCCAGTATGATTAAAAAAAAAAAAAAAAAAGGTCACAGAAGTGAAGGTTGTATAAGCAGCAGAAGTAAAAAGAAAAACAAAACATTGTCATAAACAGAACATGAATGGGATGTGTTAACCAAAGTCAGGGTGAATCCTGAGTACCCCAACAATATAACGAACAAGGCATTCACATTTCACCAATTAAGCAATGGTTCTATTAACTTTTTCCGATGATAAAAATGTATTGAGAAAAACGCAGACATAATAATTGAGAAAATGCAATGTAATTTTTTCATATAAAAATGGCAGCTTAGTAAACAATGTTCAAAAATGCTTTCTAAGAATTGTGTATATAATTGGATGTTCTGTAGTTGTCAGGCACTGGGGACACCTAAAAGGAAAAAGAAAAGGAAATGCACCATATTTATTCAGTGTTAGTAAGTGCCCCCCATTAAAGAAGTTACATTCTTTCCTGCAAGAAGAAAAATGGGACTGTGAAAACCAATGAAATACCAAAACAGGGTGACTAATGAGCTATTTACATAGAGCAGAACATGTAACCGGCCAATAGTCTAAGCAAGAATTCCGTGGTTTTGATTTTCTGCATGAGCACAAGCCGGGAAAGGTAGCAGAGACCTAGAAATAAGGTGCTGCTTTCAGTGGGTCTGAAGGATGTTTGGATAGTTTAGCTTCATTCTCTTAAGGGTTACTAGCTTTTTGGTAAAAGGTCACTGATAGTCATTTTCCAGCCCAGTTCCATGATCTATTTTTAATCCTGTTTATCCTAAGTTTTCTGGAGAAATGACAGCAATATCTATGCTCTATCTTTGGAAATTCTCTCATGCTGGGCTTTCTGGGGCTATCACTGTTTCCTTTCCTTTGCCAGTCTTCATTAACCCTCTTGATTCTTCAGGTTCCCTATCACAGATACAGTTGTGGGCTTGTCTCAAGGCTTGGTGACAGAAGGCTAAGGATGAAGAAAACTTTTTCCAATCCTTTACATCTCAAGGAGCAGACTTTTTTTCTTAAAGATTTATTTTATTCTCATTGGAGAGAAAGAGAGTAGGGGAGAGAGGTGGAGAAACACTGATGTGAGAGAAACATTGATCTGCCATCTCCTGCACATGCCCCAACTGGGGATGGAGCCTGCAACCTGGGCATCGTGCCCTGACTGAAAATCCAACCGGTGAACTTTTGGTTACGGGATGATGCTCCAAACAACTGAGCCACAAAACAAGAGCTCAAGGAGCAGACCTTTTATTCAAAGGGGCTATCCAGATCTTTATCTGTTTCACAATATAAATACATTTTTTTCTATCATGACAATCAATGTATTTAAAATGAAACTCTTTATCACACCATTGCCTCACTTTCCATCTTGTACTTTTATTTCTGTTGCCTTGGATATTTTTGTAAAGCTTTTATTTCTCCTTTTCTTCTCTCTTAAACTTTGCATGATAAAAATCCAATTCACCTTCAAACCTTTTCCCTGTGGCTTATAGAGAGCTACCTAATTCTTATTTTACTAGGTAATTTAATATTTGCTTATATACTGTCATGTCTTTTCCTTGATTAATGTATATACTACAAGATCTGTCCTTAAAAAGCCCAGGCATCACTAATACAAGAATGGTTTGCACGACATTGATGTAACCTGGCAGCCAAGGAAAGTGGACTGGAATGCACATGTATGAACAATGACAACTTCACTGTACCTGTTAGTGGGAGTGGTAGACACTGTTGAGTGAATTATATGTACTATGTGGCCGAGCATTCAAAATGAACAAATAGAGCAATGATTCTTCATCAAATCTTGTATTAAGCTTGAACATCCTTCTGCAAAAACTATTTGGATGATTCAGAAGGCCACAGCTATGGACAAATGATGATCAGAAGCTTCATCACAACAAATTCCTGCTCATGCAACATGTCTTGTGCAGTTTCTTGGCAAAACATCAAATCACTCAGGTGACTCGGCCCCACTACAGCCCAGATTTGGTGCCCTGTGACTTCTGGCTTTTCCCTAAACCAAAATTACTTTTGAAAGGGAAGAAATTTCAGACTTTTGATGAGATTCAGGAAAATATGACAGGGTAGCTAGCTGATGGTGATTGGGAGAACTGTGTGAGGTCCTAAGGTGCCAACTTTAAAGGGGACTGAGGTATCACGGTCTTGTGTGCAAGTTTCTTGTATCTTCTTTAAGAAATGCCTCTATTTTCCATATTATATGGCTGGATACCTTCTGGACAGATCTTGTATGATTCCCTTTCCAACTGAACTACAAATACTCCAGAAATGTAATATCTTTTGTACCACATAGAGCTGTGGAAACTGTAAACATCTACAAAATTCTTAGTTATTGACCTAGGATCTGAAAACAATCACTAATGATAAAGTCTTTTTTTTTTTTTTTTACTCTTTTATCTGTTGTTATGTTGAGTTGACCAAAAAGTCCATAAGATTTTTTTCTGTAAAATGAAGATTTTCATTTTCATCAGTAACTATGGATATTTTGGGTATATTGGCTATTTCCTGCATGGTATAACATTGATTGTCCTCAATTAATGTCTTGATTTGATTGCTACCCACCTCAACTGGTCTACCTGATTATGAAGTGTCATCCAGTGAGGTATCTTTAGCAAGAAACTTTGCAAACTACTTTTGACACGTTCAGTCAGTCACAGTACCATCTCCATATGCTTTACAAGTGTTTCAGTTGTGCTTTTACCTTTCTTAAAATATTAAGGCATAATATGTTGAAAATGTTGCATATTTTCTTCCATCTTCAATATTAAAATGGCTACACAAAAAATCACTAATACTGATTTTTTAAAAATGCACATCAATATGACAGCTGCATTCAAAATAGTTTTGAATCAAGTTAGAGACAACTAAGCGCTACTAGAGCCATCTTATGGAAAAAAACAAACAAACTTTCTGGTCAACACAATACACACACACACACACACACACACACACACACACACAGAACCAATGCACATATCCCAACTGTCTTTTGAAATCACTGTGAATGTTAGGTTTACTTGCCTTGTCCTCCAAATGCAATTTCAAAAAGCGAAGGTAAGCCACAGGTGCAAATGCATCAGCTGAATGTATGACTACTTCTGATGAGTCTCTGAAATACAAAAATTTTATAATGTATTTATTTAACATATAAATTGTGTCAAATAACTACTGCTATGACTAGAAGAGAACAAAAAACATCCTCATTCTCATTTTGTATTTATTTCCACAAGTATACAATATTAATAATTAACACCTACTTTTAATAATCCTATATTTAATTGGGAGAAGGATCAAGGGTACTAAACTTTCAGAAAAAGTAAAAACTCTTTTATCCTTATGAGAACACATAGTTCACTTAAAGCTCTGAATATTTTTGAGATTTAAAACTCCTATTCAATTTCATTTTCAAAAATTTGCTTGGTATGAACTAACCATTAAACAATAGGGCTTTATCTACAGTATTCTTTTCATTTTTCAAGGGGTAATTCATTCAATGTTTCACACAAAATCTCAATTATCCTTCACAAAAGCAGTACTGGTGATGGTTTTAAGCTCTAGGTGAACTCTTCACACTGCAATATCATTGCTATTAAAATTGATTGCCTGACATAGTAATTACCACATTCAGGTAAAATGGTATGAACTGCTTGCTGGCACCATATGGATACATGCAAATTAACCCAACTTCTATCAAAGATACCCTGTAAAGCACATATGAATAACTAGGATTATGCGTGAAGTTCTAATAACTAATTATTTTTTATTGTTATTTATTAAGAAAGCAATAGTGTTTTGCATTTCAACTGAAATTTAAAAATAGAAATTCCTCATACTTCTTAAACGCCTTGGGGAACTAGTTCCATTATTTATATTAACACACAGTGTTTTATCCATTGCAGTAGAGCAAAATAAATTGTTACTTTATTTGACTCTTTGCCACTAATGTAAGATATTTTTTGAATCAACTTATGAAATGAAAATTAGAACCCTCCAAATATTTGACTCCAAAATACTAACTTTTCATGGGCAAAATTTGTTTACTTTGTCCTTAATAGATCAGTGATAGAGAAAAAAACATTTTATGGTAATAAAAAAGTCAACCAGCATTCATAAACATTTAGCATCAAATATGCATCTTGTTAGTGCTTAGGAAAATAAAAATAAAAAGGGCTTCTATGATGTTAAAAGGAAAGTAACTGATAATATAATCAAAATAGAATCATTAAAGAGTCAAAATACTAATAGAAACATATAGCTTTTCTTCACAGGCTACATCAACCAAACATTGCCTCCAGGTATACTGTGCCAGCGGAGAAAGGGAAAAGAAAAGAGAAGGCCCCCTTGCTTTCTCCCACCAGCTCTTCTGGCTTAACCCCTCTTGGTTTGTAAGCTCTGGTTGTGCTGTTTCTCCAATCACTCCAGAGTTGCTGGCCTGGTCCTATCTTGGCTCATCAATCAGATTCAAAGTCCAATTCCAATGTACAACTGACCTCATTCTTATATTTAAAGTCTGGCCTCTCTGTTCCTGTTCCCAACCTTAGAAACTAACTCTGAGCCTTAATTAGTCCTAGTCTAAGCAGTTTGGTTTTGATATCCTTGATAATGGAGTGCACCAAAACTATAATTAATCCAACCAATGTGCTATGTTAGTAGAAAGGATTTCAGGCCTGTTCTATCCTTACTAGAAACAGAACTGATAGCAGATAGCTTACTTAATTGATGTAACTACTGCATTCTGACTCAAGATTATTATCCAAAGAAAATATATAACATTCTGAGCACTAAAAAAAGAAGAATATAATTTTTATGGATTCTACTAAATCCATAATCTCCAAATGACCAACATGATTTAATTCACAAGGCCAGAGTCAACTGGGAGAGTTTAGCTCTCAAATGAACAGTATTTTTTTTTTTAGCTTCCAACAGAATAATGCCACTATTGCTCTTTTCTCTTTCATAAACTATCATCTGAAATTCAACTTTCAAGGATCTCTGGTCTCTGTCTGCTTCATGTGTTTCCCTGGAATTTAGAGAATCTGCTGGGATATCCCCAGAGTAACCAGAAAAGTAGTACCAATTATGCCACAACAAAAATGTTTTCCAGCTGGCTATCTTCTTTCCCTTTCCCTATTGGTACAAGTAACAAGTGTGCTCACTACCTCTTCGACAACCAAGGTTTCTCTGTAGCCCAGTGCTGGCTTATGCTCCCTTTCACCCAGGTGTTAAGCCCACCCCTAGCTAAAATTTCAGAATGGTTGCCAAGTCAGGTCTAAGCCTCTCCTCTATGATTGCCATGCTTCCAAGGTGTGAGATTGGGCTCTACCCCTCACTTAAAAACAAACAAACAAACAAATAAACATGTTTTATCACTTGAGACAGCCATGAGTGTTGATTCCTTCTTCTCCTCTAAAAAAACAACTGTAGAATATATCTCCTGTGGACTCACACTCTCACAGACATCTCCAATGTCATTACTGTGAAGCCTTCTCTGACATCCTCAGATAGTGCCATTTTCTCCTTGATGTGACTTGGTCATGTATTTATAACCCTTTCATGGCAGTTTGACTATATTACAATTATGCCTTTGTGTACTTGTCTTTCTTCTTAGAGAGAGACCAAGTACTGTTCATTTTTGTTAGCCTGCTTCCCCGACCCATCTCTTCTAGGCTCAGTACAGAGTATATTGCCTGATATTTATTAAGATTTTGGTTAAATAAACAAATAAATGTACAGTTAAGTTTGTTAAGTATTTTCACATTTACATATTATCTATTGAAACTACCACAACCTGAACTGTTTTTTTCAATTACTTACCTTCACAAAAAATACATAATTTTTCTTACATGCATATATAACATGTACATGTATACATCCATGCATATACACCGTAACACCATATAGCATCTCTAGCATAAAAAAAGTAGTTTTATAGGTCTAAAAACTTAAATACAAGAAGAGTAGTATGACAATTTAAGTAAATTCCCAGGTGATAAGGAATAAATGTGAGAAGGCGGCAAGGAAAGTACTTGATCATTCAGGTAACCTGAACACCTCCCTTTGGCATGAGAGGACTCTAATACACCTCACCTGCCATCTCTGTCTTTAATAACCCGACTGATTCCCCTCATGCCATTCTGTTCATCAGGCTTAGGTTTTCTTGTCTTCAAAAGCAGGGGAACAATATGCACCTCCTTTTTCCAGGTCTCAAGTACTATGATAAATGGACCCTCTGGCAACATAGTGTAAAGAAGCACATGTCTTATAATTCTAGGTTGACCACAAAGTCTTTTGGGTACTCTAGGACCTCAACTTGTCAAGTAAATAAGAAAAGCATCATTCTTTACATTTTTTTCTATCTTTTTTCTAATTTGGTTAGTCTTACATTAATAAGTAAATATAATGCAAGTCTCCAATTATAATTTCATCCTAGCATGCAAATGCTTTTCTTGAATAATCAGAGTATTACTTCATAGAAATAACTTATGCACAGTTCATTAATAAACTGTGATCATCACACCCTGAGAAATATCTTTTCATTTATGAACTTATTCATATGACTCTTAACCTTTACCATCTTGTATCATAACATATATACAGATATGTTTTTCTTCTACCTTTTGGATGCAGGAACTGTTTGACTATCAATGGGGCCAGAAGAAAGCTTTGGACATAATAGGTACTTGATAAATATTTGCCAAATAAATTATTATTATGTGATTATCAATGGAAAAAATGTTTGAAAATGAAAGAAGAGTAAGTGAATATCACATATGGTAATAAAAATGTCTTAGCTATGTTTAATAAGATAAATAATACATTGATAGAAAATTCACCTAAAGTTGCCCTAATTTTCTTAGATCATGCCTTCCCTCATTATTATTATATATAAAGAAGTCATCTTTCATTGTTGAAAATATTAAAGTTACACCCTGGTTGCTGTGGCTCAGTGGACTGAGTGCTGGCCTGAGAAGCAAAGGGTCACCAGTTCAATTTCCAGTCAAGGTGCATGTCTGGGTTGCAGGCCAGGCCCCCAGATGCGGGTGATAAGGAGGCAACCACAACATTGATGTTTCTCTCGTTCTCTTTCTCTCTCCCTTCCCCTCTTTCTAAAAATAAATAAATAAAATTTAAAAAACTAAAATATAAAAGTTGGCTGTTCAATACAAAATTCCAAACTTTTATTAGATGAGGTTTCTGAAATCAAGCATAATTCTAACAGTCTTTTCCAAGAAGCAGAAGAGCTTAAGAAAAACAGAAAGTGTTCTGTTAGCATGTGAGAAGAGTGACATAAATTAGAGTATGGATAATAATATAACTAACTGGAGAAAGTTTCTGGTTTTTGTTACACTAATTTTAATAATTTATGGCAAAGAAATCACATTACCATAAACTGAATTCACTTAAAAAAGTTTATTTGCAAAAATAACCCCAACTAATTGAAGAGAGATGTTTATCGCGTTACCATTCTATGTTGTTAAAGCCAAGAAAAAGGAGAAAGAGTTTGGAGTTAATGGGACCCACAGGCTACTGATGTGGCAGTTTATCAAATGTAGCTGTAATGAAAGATAAATAATACAGGCAATTTACACTTCATGAAAGGATAAAAGTGTCAGTGTGTAGGTACCAGTTTTACTGCAGGCCGTAATCAGCAAGTAAACGAAAGTGCGATGTCTAAAAAGTTTATAGCCTTCTATGAAGGCCTCATTTTGTCAGGTATTGATTTAGGTATTCAGACGACTTCCCTGGTATTAAACAAATTGAGTGTTTGTGAACTTAGAGGACACGTTCTATTTCTCCCAACAAAAGTTGCCTCAAGCTTAATGTTAAGTCACTTCCATCACTTAAATTTAAGGAAAGGAAAGAAAATGCTGAAATGATATCTTACACAATTATTTTTTTCTTAAATAGAGGGCAATCCAAAGTGAATGTTTCATACTCTCCACCTTCTCCACAAACATGGACTCCATATTTCTTAGAAAGCTGAAAACAAAAATAAGAAAAAAAAAGGAGTAAACCTAAAATTAGAGAGCAACAATGCTCAATTAACATATTATTTTATCTTAAAATATGCATGTAAGAAATTTTAATTTCAAAATGGACTTGTAAGACACAGGAAAATAATTTTATATTTCTCCTTGAAATATGAATTTAAAGCCATGTGAAAATGTTATCATAAAACGTAGGATTTTTAATAATCCCAAACCCCTCACAAAAAGTGTAAGCAACCAACATATTTATGTGTAGTGAAAACTTAAAAAATCCTATAAATTTTAGGGATACACTAGCTTTAGATTGAAAGGGAGGCTGAGAAGGACAGGTATAAGTCATTATGTAGTAAATGAGAATATATGCAGCCAAACTGTGCCTTCTCCCTTCCCTTTGATCTACATATAGAAGGAAGAAAATATGTTGTGTTCAGAGCATTTTTCAGAGACAGAAAAGGAATCTAAGGTCTCTTCTTAGGCCTGTGAACAAAAGAAGTCACAGCCATGGTTATTATGGGTAGTCAAGTTCCAAGGGTACTGTGAATTAGTTGGAAGTTCTTGTATGCAGCTTTAGGAAGATCTAACAGAAAGAAAGGATGAGATAGCTTATAATGTCATCTAATGAAACCTGAAATGAAAAACACAAGCAAGAAGCAAAGAAAAACCTTGTGGTTTGTATTAAATATAAGGCCTATTATTGAAATGACCCTGATACGGTCAGTAAAATAATCAATGTGGCTGATACAGGTGCTGGAATTAGTGCTTGGGAATAGTCCCTAGCTGAGTCAGACTCTGCTTTATCACTAAAACTCCATCTTCTTCATTTGAATGTCATACCCTTCCCTGCATAAAGCCTCTCCTGGCCCAAAGTCCAGGCAGCCCAAAGGAAAAGTGACTCACACCACTGATGTTCTCTGTTACTGCCAGTGCTGGGACTATAGCCTGAGTCTTCAGTTTTACCTGTATACTTATTCATTTATGTATTTGGTTATTTTTGTGATTGTGTTACCATTCTGAATCCATTACATTTCAACTACTGACTATGTGCCATTAGGAATTTACAGCATGGATCTATGAGAATTCTACTGTTCCCTCCAAGAAGAAATGTGAATGACACTGTAAAGCCATGCAATGAGAAAAGTGAGGGGAGGAAAACTTTTGCAAAAGCATTCACAAGAGCAAAGTAAGTAAATTTTTCCATGCTGGGTCATGAAGCAGAGAATCAACAAGGCAGAATTATGGCACTTGGTTCTTATGGGAACAGATAACAGCAACATTAGTTTCCCATGTAACTATTAAAATAAGCTGTTTTTAAAAAACATTTTGAACAGATGTGAATGACGGGTCATTTCATGGCTTATAAGACCGGGAATCTGAGCATGTAAAAAGTAAATTCCTAGCAAATAGAAAGAAAATTACTTATGTGGTACTATTTTTTTCTGACACTTATTTATACAAATAAATATTCCTGTTCATAATAACCCCATTTGAATGCTATTGATTTTTGAATTGAAAAGATTAAGGTCATCATGATTTCCTTGTCTAATTATTTATCCCTTTAAAAGGTTATAATAATCGTAAGTGCAAGACTTATAATTAAATCAAGACTTTTCTTTTTTTAAACCAGCCTGATTTATCCTAGTCATCTTAAAATGAAAAAAAAAAAAAAAAAAAAGAAAGAAAGAAAAGGCAAATGAAATCACACTTCACCCTCATCTTGCCTCCCACCACCTAGAGAAAACTATGAAGTTCCTAAAATCCACCTCAATTTCATTTTATAAATGATAGGCTCAACAATTTCATGCTGCATCTATTCACTCGTAGCATTCATTCAAGAGGTATTTATTGAATATCTACTGTAGGTTCGGCATTATTTTAAGTGCTGGGGATAACAACAGGAGCAGGCATAAATTATGCATAAAACAGCCTACTATCCTGAGGTACAGACAGAAAGCTAAATGAATAATCACAATAAAGAGTAGTGGTAGCTTTGATGGGTGCATGAGATGCTGTGGAATGTACAAGTACAAGAAGGGGCTCAAAAACTTTTCAAAGTGAATAAAACTTAAGCTGAGATCTGAAGGATGAGGAACCAGGAAAGGCTAGAGGGAGTGAGGGGAGAAGAGAGGAAAAGAGAGAGAATATGGGAGAGAAGGAAAGACTGTTGCAGGAGTGTGCGCTACGTTCCAGAGCACACAGTGGGTACTAGGCACTGAAATACATTTGGCACAGGTGGAGTATAACTAGAGATGTAAGAGTGACACAAGGCTGAAAACTACAAGGAAAGCAGACCTTATGGGGCTTCACAAGCCATGCTAAATCACTGTCCTATGGTCAGTAAGAACCTAACGGATAGGTTTTAAGAAGAAATTTGACCTGATTCCATTTGTCTTTTAGAAACATTCTGTCTGTCTGCACAAGGGAGAAAGAGCCAGAGGAGGAGCTAAGTCAAGAAGCAGAAAGATCAGAGAAGTTGCTAAAGAAATCTAGGTAGGAGGTAAACATTTTCTGAACTGGGGAAGTAGCAATGGGGATGGAGAGGACAGGGCAGACATTGGAAGAGAGATTTTTAGGAGGTTGAAATAATGACTTCTTGAACAGAGAAGTGAGAAATTTTTTTTTTTTTTTTAAAAGGAAAATTCCCAACTGGATGGATGGTGGTTCAGTCTACTGCTACCTCAGCAAAAACAGCAGTGTGCTGTGGCATGTGATACCCCTGATGTCTCAAATCTTTGCAATTACTTTCCTCAGGCTTCTATGATACTAAATTTTCTTAACTGTTGGTATGCTTCCCTGACTCCTTTCCCTCCTACTGCTCCTAAATTATAAATATTCCTCATAATTCTTTCTATAAATGTTCTTCTCTCTCAATTTACTCCCTCAGATAGTTCATGCACTCTAGTGCTTTAAGCATCACCTTTATGCTTCTCTGCTGCTGCTACTACTATCACTACTAATTAAAGACTATTTGCTTTATGCCTTAAAGTTGAGAAAATGATTCTCAAAATGACTTTTAGTAATAAAATATCATATAGGCTCTGAAATCAGGTGATTAATAAAAAATTACAGTCTGGTTACTTACCAGCTATGTGACTTTGGAAAAGTAACTTACCCTCTAAATGATTCCTCAATTATACAATGTAAACATTCATTACAGCAACCTTATAGGTTTGTTAGATGATTAAGTAAAATAATTCATAAAAAAGCACTTGGCACAGAATATGGCACTTAGTGAGCACTTCATAAATACACAGTTTAACTATAAAAATAGGGAGGGCACATACTGTGGTGAAGCACAGTGAAAGCAGCATTGCATGACTGGGTAAAAGCAGTAGTTCTGGAGACAGCAATGGTTAAAATCCTGGCTCTGTCACTTTCTAGCAGTGTGATTTCTGGCCATGCAAACTATCTGAGCCTCAGATTTCTGATCTGCAAAATGGAGAATACGTAGAACCTACTTCACATGAAAGCCTGATGTACTGTCCAGCCCATAATAAGTAAGAAAATAGCTACTAGTTTTATTTTCCCCCTTTTTAGGCAGAACTAGATTGATTTGCAAAGATTATGTAGTTTAGAACTAAACAAAAGCAGAACTTCAAGTTATGTCCTGACTCTGGTACAGAATGATGATAGATAACAAACCTTAAGTCTCTCAAATGTGTTCCAATCTCGTAGTTGAAAAACATATGCCTTTGCTTTATATTATCATTTAAAACTCAGTATGTTTAAAACCAAGCTTATCTGTTATCCGCTGCAAATATATGCACTTCTAATCTGAGTCATTATGCGAGGACTAATCTTTGATTCTTTCCCAGCTTCTGACAATTTCATGCTAATTTCTTTTTCATCCTTTCATCAAAATCTTTCCGTTGTGTTCCCTCTCCCTACTGTCAGTGACTTCATACTCTCAGTCCTCACATCTGTTTCCTATGACAGCATTTTATACTCATTTTTCTTTCCAGTTTCTTCTCCCAAATCCATGAATATTGCAGCCAGACTAAATTTTCTGAGCTATATATTAGTAATATAAATCCCTATTGATAAGCCTTGTGTATCTTGTTATTTCTTACCCAAAATTGCCTGGCCTGTCTCTAAAGGCCCGTTATGATTGGGTCCTAAACCCCCACTTTACCTGTCTCTTATTAATCTACCAACACCAGCTCTTCATTTCTTTTAAATCAAGTTCCTCACTGCCCCTGCATGTCTTCTTGCCAAGGTTATCTTCATTCACATGGATTCACTTTGTTACCATAGCCCAGGTAAATTTCACCCAATCCTTCAAACCAGTTAAGCGCTAACCTTTCGGTGACGTCACCCTTAGCTACTTCAGGCCCTGTGGCCCTCTTGCAACCCTCACCCCCCTCACCTGCTAGCCTCTGAATTCCATGAAAAATTCCAGAAGCTTTGGCTTATTTTGTACTCTTTATAGCAATTACCATAGAACTGAGCACATAAGAAGTCCTTACCCGTACTTAGGATTCAATTCAATAGCACCACATGATACTGGCAATTAAGAGTTTATCTACAATGCACACTTAGGATAATGCGAGATGATGTGAGGGACATGCTCAGAGACATATATACTGGAACAGTCACTAACTGTGGAGGACTTCCTCTTCTCTTTAATGGCAACAATCAATGGATACTACTGCAGGTCAAATTCCCTAAAGTATACCTTTAAGAATTTTACTCCCTCTAAAACCTTTTGCTTTTCTTTTTTAAAGATTTTATTCATTATCTTCAGAGAGAAGGGCAGGGAGGGAGAAAGAAAGGGAGAGAAACATCAACATATGGTTGCCTTTCACCTGCCTCCAGCTACGGACCTGGCTGGAGACCAGGCTTGCAACTTGATTACGTGCCCTGACTGGGGAACCGAACCAGCAACCTCTGGGTTCGCAGGACAGCATTAATCCACTAAGCCACACCAGTCAGGGCACCTTCTGCTTTTCTTTATTTTTTGGATAATAAAATCATCTCTTTACTAGTCAATATCTTTCACCGTTTGGCTTCAACCTCCTTTTTCAGCTTCCTCTTCCAGTTCTTAAAATACATTACAAACTTTTTGGCCAGTTAAAAATCCTATCCATCTTTTAATTTTGGTATGGTTGTCAATTTATCTCTAAAATTACTAAGCATTCTTTCAACAATATGTAATTTTTCTCTTTGAAATTCTACAGCACATATTTTTTACTTTTCTTGAAGTACATTTTATAAGTTATTGAACATCTCGACTATAAAATTTCATATATCCTTCCAATTCAGTTATGTTCAAAATTCAAAATATTCTGTCAAAGATGTTCTGCTTCCTGTTGACTCTCAAGGTCAGTTAGTTCCATAAGCCGGCATGGTGGAGAACGAGGTTTAAAATTGTCTCTCTCACCCACAACATGAAATCAACTTCGGTGAAGTTCTCATTCTCTTTTGCTTTTTAAGTGATAGGTAAATGGGGCTGCAAATTGTGCTTTTGTTAAACCATAAGGAAGAAAAGTTGACTCAGGAAGAACAGAGCTGGAAACAAAGTTTTAAGCTTGAATCTGCATTACAATTATCCTGGTTTAGCTCTTACAGTACCCAGTCATGTGGTCTATTCTTAAGCAGTCAATGCACATCTGCTTCCCATTGACTTGGGTTGCAAGTCAGAGCTCCCAATTCTAGGAGAGCAGTCCTGGAAAAGCAACCAAATTTATACATTATTTTTATAGAATATGGTTTCACTCTTTCATCTAACAGATAATGTTTACTTAGATGAAGACCTCTCTTTGAAAAAAATATTTAGTTTTAGAGTTTGGGGAAGGAAGGGAGAAAGAGGGAGAAAAACGTTAATTAGTTGCCTCTTGCACATGCCCCGACTTGGGACTGAACCCACAATCCAGGCATGTTCCCTGACCAGGAATTGAACTGGTGACCTTTCACTTTGTAGGACACCCAACCAACTTAGCCATACCAGTCTGGGCTAGACTAGAAACCTCTGGATTAAAGAGTAAATTGCTGCTGGTAAAGATTATGGACTAAATCCATGCACTTACTCTCATTCCCTTTAAAACCTTACTAGAAAGTCTGTCATAAAAAGGCATTAACTTACAAAGATGGAGAACAAAAGAGAGAAAATGACAGAATCAATCAATTTAGCAGAACAAGGTATACTGAGTCCTAGGCCAACAGTGCAGAATGCAGAGGACCAACCCAGCTGACCCAGTAAAATAACTCTTTCCTCTGAAACAATAGGGTGAGGAATCCAGGACACCAGGTGCCTCTAGAAGTGAAGGGAAATGAAAAGGGCATCAAAATAAGGATTGATTGACAGTCCTTTTAACAAGCAGAGATCCCTTCCCTTTCCCCTTGACTGGCAACTGCCTCCATTCCACCTGGCAGAACATTGGAGGTTTATTCTTTGCAGAAGAACTGGCCTAAGAAAAATGAGAGAGCTGAGGGCTGTCTCTACCCTATAATAAAAATAGAGCGATCCAATTAATTATTGCACACACAATTCTGAGA
The DNA here is from genome assembly GCA_004026585.1 of Noctilio leporinus. Classification (NCBI taxonomy): domain Eukaryota; kingdom Metazoa; phylum Chordata; class Mammalia; order Chiroptera; family Noctilionidae; genus Noctilio; species Noctilio leporinus. Next base: position 40,188 of record PVIW01010710.1, read on the forward strand.
AGTCTACATATTCTCCCTGCTCAACTCCAAGGGAAAAAAAAAAAAAAAAGAAACATGCATTCATTTCAACATGAGACTAAAGAATTCTTTTTTGGGGGACTCTAACCAGCTCAAATGAAATGACCTAGCTTTACCTCCCCATAATGAAACTCAAGGATCAAAAAGCCCCATCCACACACTTTGTGGTTAATATAAAAATGTTAGCCCCTCCTCTTGAATATGAGCAGAACACTGAAGGTTAGCAAAAAATGAAAGCTAAAGACCCAAGCAAACAATGTAAAAAAATAGACTATGCAGGGGAGAGGAAAACTAAAAGAAAAAAACAAACAGGAACAAAAATGATATTGCAATATAAGATGGATAGAATACTACAGATTAAAAAACATTCAGAGAACAAAACTGAGCTCTTAGAAATTAAAAATGATAGAAAAAAAAATTCAGTTGAAAGGTTTGAAGGTAAAATTAAGAAACTCTCCTAGAAAGTGCAAAAATGAATTAGATAAAAATTAGGAAAACAAAGTGAGAAGTTAAAGGAAAATGGAGAGCAGATAAATGCTGGTGAATTAATTCAAGAAAATTTCCCAGAACTAAAATTTTCAAACTGAAAATTCTACCTATCTCAGCATAATGGGTAAAAATGTACATACTCAAGTTATAGCACATAAGATTTTACAATTCTAGGGGCAAAAGAAATAGCTTTTCTCAGAGAGAAAGCTAAAAAAAGAAATAATTAAGGTCACCATGAACAGTCAGGAATGAGAATAACTTTGGGCTTCTTAACAGCATACTGATCTGTCAGGAAATAAAACAAGACTATCAAGACACAGAAGGAAGTATTCAAAAATGGATTTCTATGACCTGCTAAAGAACCAATCAAATGTGACTTAAAACATATAGACATTTATAGATATGCACAGTCTCTCAAAAATTTAGCTCCCATGGATCCTTTCTTAAAATTTTGTTGAGAATGTGTTATACAAAAATAAGAATAAGCAAGGAGAAGAAAGGCACTGGATCTAGGGACAAGGGGTCCAACACAGAAAAAAGGTAAAGGAATCTCCAGAACTCAGACCAGAATCTAGGATGACAGCCTTGTTATTGGCAGAGATGGAAACTGGTCCAAAGTACACCAAGTCAGAAGGCCCTGGAAAAAGCTTCTACAGGGAGAGGAAACTAAATTATAAAAAAAAGAAAGGAAAAAGAAAAAAAAACAGTATATTTGAACATCTGCTTAAGGGTTTAGAAAACTAGCCATTATTACAGCATTGACTTAGTGATAAATACATAGAGTACTAGATAAATGGAGAAAACAAGACAATTATTAGTTCAAAGGAAAAAATTAAAAGTTGTACAGGAAAGGTTTATCACCGGAGTTGACTATGTAACTCAGCTATGAATTGGGTTTTCTTAGTTATGGTGATGTCAACACTGACTGCTGACCTAACTGGAATTACACTAAAACCAGATAGGAAGATGGAAGGAAGGAAAGAGCCTACAAGTGTGGGGGAGGCAAAGGGAGTACAGCCAGCTAAATCTGCATATTCTAGAGTGGGAAGTCACTAAATATGGTTAAAATGGCTGGGGTATCATGAAGTACTAATGAATACAAATATGTAATTCAGAAACATGGAGGTAAATGTTAAAATAATCAACTTTAAGAGATGATAGTCCAACGGTTTAATGGGATGAGGGAAAGACTTGTTTCTGCACCAAAATTTGAAGAACTAGTTTAGAATATGAATTTTAAAAAACACTGTAAAATATCACAAAAATAGAAATGCTCAAACACTTAAACAGTTTTATTTATTTATTTATTTATTTTTTAATTTTATTGTTGTTGTATTACATCCATCCCCTTTTTGCTCCCCTCTGTCCCCCCACCCACCCACCCATTCCCCCCAAAGTCAATCCCACCTGTTGTCCATGTCCATGGTTCCTTTATACCAGGTTCTTGTCTAAGCTGCTCCCCATCTTTGCCTCTACCTCTCCCTCCCCCCTACCCCATTCCCCTGACCACTGAAGGCCTATTCCTTGTATTCATATACTTGGTTCTGTGTTGGTTGTTGTTAGTTTTGTTCATTATTGTCCCGTAAGAGGTGAGATCATATGATATTTGTCCTTCACTGACTGGCTTATTTCACTAA